>JAVYIG010008532.1:0-88309 GCA_035222895.1 Strongylocentrotus droebachiensis
CCTTGTTGGAAATCTTGCCCCATCACCCTGCCCCCGACTGATCTTATCCAGGCTACGCCACTGAGATATTAAGTACGCCAAGCAGGCCCATTATCCATTTTAGCTTGCTATTTAAGAAACTAGTAATTGTTTATACGACAATAATGTTTTTGTAGAAAGTAATTTTTATTAGGACTTATGGACCTACAAATTACTGAGCGGAATTGGACCTGACAATTGGACCTCAGCCCCCCCCCCCCCCCCCATCAGTACGCCCCGGCGCGGATCCAGAATTTTCCAATGGGGGGGGGGGGGGACGGAAATTTGAAAAATGCGCAGACCGTTTTTTCAACTCAACATACCAATACTGACAAGGTCATATTAGAAGCACGATACGGGTACCTAGAAGCAGGAACAATTTTGGAAAGGGGTGCAAGCTCACTTCACGTCTCTTGTCCGATATCAACATTCCCCGTTTTTAAGATATACATTTTTTTGACATTTTCATCGGGGGGGGGGGGGGGGGGGGGCTAAAGCCTCTTGCCCGAAAAGGTAATTTTCTAGTTCACAATTCTGCTTGTGAGCGAAACGAGCGAGCAAAAATTTGAGCATTATATGTTTTTTGTGAAAGTGTTATTTATCACCAAGATAAACGAGAAAAGATATCAAAAATTCATATTCGGGCAGCTTGCTGTCCCCCCCCCCCCTCCCCCCCCCCACCCATTACGCGCGAAAGCTTTGAACTTTCATTAATTATTAGAAAAAGAAGACGATTTATTGTACCATTCTCGACTCTTAATCCTTGTCTAAATTCAGTTTCCCCCCTCGCTTTTACCTTTCATTAATTATTAGAGAAAAATTACGATTTGTTGTACCGTTCTCGACTCTTAATAATTGTCTGAATTCTATTCCCCCCTCTTGCGCAAAGCGCGTAAGCTTTGACCTTTCATTGTTTAATGCAATCATTAGAGAAAGAAGATGATTCGTTGTTCCATTCTCGACTCTTAATCCTTGTCTGAATTCAGTTTACCCCCTCCCGCGCAAAACGTGGAAGCTTTGATGTTTCATTAAATTATTAGAGAAAGAAGAGGATTTGAAGAGAAATGAATATATGATATGAATAGCGACCCCTTACTCCTATTACGAATAGCGACCCTCATTTCATATTATGAATAGCGACCCTCTTCTCCTATTATGAATAGCCACCCTCTTCTCCTATTATGTATAGCGACCATCTACTCCTATTATGAATAGCGACCCTCTTTTCCTATTATGAATAGCGACCCTCTTCTTCTATTATGAATAGCGACCCTCTTCTCCTATTATGAATAGCGACCCTCATTTCCTATTATGAATAGCGACGCTCTTCTCCTATTATGGATAGCGACCCTCTTCTCCTTTTATGAATAGCGACCCTCTTTTCCTATTATGAATAGCGACCCTCTTCTCCTATTATGAATAGCGACCCTCTTCTCCTATTATGAATAGCGACCCTCTTCTCCTATTGTGAATAGCGACCCTCTTCTCCTATTATGAATAGCGACCCTCTTCTTCTATTATGAATAGCGACCCTCATTTCGTATTATGAATAGCGACCCTCTTCTCCTATTATGAATAGCGACCCTCTTCTCCTTTTATGAATAGCGACCCTCTTCTCCTATTATGAATAGCAACCCTCTTCTCCTATTATGAATAGCGACCCTCATTTCCTATTATGAATAGCGACCCTCTTCTCCTATTATGAATAGCGACCCTCTTCTCCTATTATGAATAGCGACCCTCTTCTCCTATTATGAATAGCGACCCTCATTTCCTATTATGAATAGCGACCCTCTTCTCCTATTATGAATAGCGACCCTCATTTCCTATTATGAATAGCGACCCTCTTCTCCTATTATGAATAGCGACCCTCTTCTCCTATTATGAATAGCGACCCTCTTCTCCTATTATGAATAGCGACCCTCATTTCCTATTATGAATAGCGACCCTCTTCCCGTGTTATGAATAGCGACCCTTATAAGTAATGAACCTTATTTCGTATTATGAATAGCGACCCTCTCGTCGTATTATGAATAGCGACCCTGATTTCATATTATGAATAGCGGTCCTTATGATTAATGACCCTTAATATGAATTATGAATAGCGACCCTCATCTCACGTTATGAATAGCGGTCCTTATGATTAACGAACCTTATTTCATTATGAATAGTGACCCTCTTTTGCCATTATGAATAGCGGACCCGGAAGTACGGGAATTTACACGTTATGAATAGCGGTCCTTATGAATAGCGGACCTTATGAATAGCGGTCCTTATGAATAGCGAATAGACCCCGTTTAGAGAGGCCACCTGTCTACACAGGAAGCTTTTTCTGGTTCCCTTGGGTGACCTCAATAGACAGGTTTGACTGTATATGGATTGGCAGGGTTTTGTATCTTAATCTGACACATTGAAGACACTTGTATTCCTCATTAGTTATTTACGAGGCTACTGGGAGAATGAAAAGGACAAATGAGAGGGAGCAGGGGGGTGTTTCACAAAAATGCCAAGTCAAACTTAACTCTAAGTTAATTATGGAGAGCTATTTGTAGCCTTAAAATAAAATATATTCAAAAGCAAAAATTCAAGTATTTTGGACTTTTCATAAGTTCCACAAGAAGAACATGAAATCTCCTTGATAATAGAAAATATGAATGATTTGAATCAACATTTTATGCCTTTTAAAAGAACGTGTACAAATTGTTTTCAAAGATGCTAACGGCTTTCCATAAATGTTAAGTCCAACTTAGAGATAAGTTCAACTTAGGATCTTTGTGAAACATCCACCAGGAGTTATCCACTACCAAATGACAGTAAGGGGCCGTCATTGGAAAGCTGCACAATTTATTCGATTGAAAGCTTCGAAAATGGGTTCGTTTGAAGGTCGCGGGTTCTTTCAAGGGGTGTATAGATCACTATAAACTCACATTTAATGTTTGGTTGTTGAGAATGCTTTTTCCATTTCACTGAACCAAGTCACCCTATTTCCAGCGTTTAACCCCTTTTTTCAAGTATGTAGATATAGGCCTATCAGAAGTGGCAGCTGCCAAAAGTAATAACGATGACTCACTTAATTATTTCTTATACGTGTATTTTTAACACGAAGGGAGAACACTCTAAGTACTATATAGATTGACAAATCGAATGGAAAACACCTTATTTAAAAGACAAGTCGAAAGGCCAAATAATGTTTACACTCTCTTTTCAGACGCCCTTCCAACAAAGTTTGGAGCCAACAAGCATAAAAATGTACTGTAAAACCAAAATGACTACATTAGAATTAATAGTTTACGTCCAAAGAAAGAATGGCAAACTCGCAGTCGCCTGTTTTCGTTATTTATGAATGTATAGAGTCACTTTTATTTTGAATATTTCAATATCACCTCTACAAAAATAATGAGTAACGTGGTGAGCGTACAGGCATATTCTGGTCATCTTGGTTTAATCACTCATCGGCCTTCTTTTACATCTGTGTTGCATGTGTTGCATGTGAGCAGGTCGATTTTGGACGTCTTAAGTTCAAAAGTAGAGTGATCTACATGTATGGACGAAGCAGTTCCTTATTTTAGGAAAATATATGATTTCATGGTGACTCAAAATTTATATTTAAAATAAATGATATTGAGCCCATGGTGCATTGAATAGGCGAAGTATGAAACAGAAATTTGCGCTCGTCCTAAAATCTACAAGGAGCTACTTCGTATACTATCAAAATGAGTTTTCGTATACTATCTAGTTTTCAGTTTTCGCAAACGGTTATCGTGTAACACTGTGAAGGAAGTAAGACCCCCACCCACACACACACTCATACACACAAGCACACACACACAAGGGGAATGATGCGGACATTCAAGGTTGGGTAACTCCTGCACAAACCCGCACGATCCCTTGATTACGCCACCGATAAACATTGCTCACAATGTAGAAAATGGCTTATCAAAGTCTTAAATCTGGCGGGAAATTCGCCAAATTAGCGGTATCTCACGATTTCCTTACTGAAATAGACAACCCAAATGATCACAAATCACGTGAGATCATTTCGTGCAATCGGACGCTTTTCTGTCATCCTGATAGGTAAAAATGATATTGAAGATTTATGTAAAAGTGGGGACCGGTCTCTCGTCGTGTTAATTCATGTTATGAGAATTCACTAAATGTTAACATGAGCAAACTGATATGAAAATTTCCTAAACCCTCATGACATATTAATTTAATTTCATGACCCTTCCAATCGATAACATTGGTGAAGATTGTCAATTATGCAGGAAAAGCCATAATAAAGTGGTCTTTGGTGTAGGACTATTTAGATTATTGATAAGGGTTTTCGTTGTCAGTTTTGCATTAAATCACTTTTATTTGTATTTGGAATGGAATGATAGAATATAATGAAGTTGCATAGTATGAGAGTGTGTGAGGAGCACAAAGAGAAACAGAGATAAAGCGGAGAGAGTGACATAAATAGATAGAGAGAGAGAGAAGAGAGGGGATCAGAGGGCGAGGATTTGAAGCAGATATAGATATAGGAGAGATGATGGAGAAGGAGTGAGAAGGATGGAGAAAAAGGGTAGTAGTGAGAGAGAGAGAGAGAGAGAGAGAGAGAGAGAACAAAAGGTAAAGAGAGAGAGAGAGAGAGAGAGGGAGATTGACTGAGACGGAGAGACGTGATGATGGGGGGAGGGGGGGGGGGGGGGGGCTGGTGAAGGGTAACCAGCATGGTAATGCAACAAATGAGAACGGAAGACTTGAAAATTAGTAGCATCTCAAAAATAAAACTTTCGTTCCTGAGAGAAATCAGATGGGCCGTCCCATCCGGATTCATGAGCTCCCTTTCCTCGACAGAGGGACACTGAGATTATACCTGTCAAGTGCTCATAATTCTTAGAGAACCCGATAGGAATGTATATCCGGTGCAGCCTATAATGGTCTCGGAGGTCAAAGGACTCATTGTGAACGAAACTACTATTAAAATCGCTCCTCAATGTCTCTTAACCCCTACCCCCTAAAATCGTCATTGTCACGTCTGTACCTTTATTCGTTTACATACGAAAGACATACACCAAGGCATAAAGACTGTTTAATACCAATAATTTCTCACTTCTAACGATCCAGTATCGGAATTTGGCGTGAAAACTAATTGCGATTATGTCAACATATGCACCTAAAACAGATAAACAACCATAACAACAACAACAACAATTGTTATTGACTTTTTAATACACAAAAGTAATATTGACAAAAGAAGCATATATGAAACTTAATAAAACAAATTTCATTGGAAAGGATTAGGTATTCCGTATAAGAGCCTCCATTAGTACAGGGGTGTCCGGATTAACAGCTATTACTATAAACGTATGGTCGAGTCGTACCAACTCACTTGCTATTGGCCTAATGGCTTCAAGCTACTAGTGTTGCCACCTCCATAATTTCAGGTAAATAGTCAATTTGATTTTCATTTTGAGAACTTTCACGGTTCTATCCTCGGAGAACATGTGTCTTTAAAAACCTGTATAATAGCCCCATTTGAGTATTGAGTATGGGCGGCCTCTATAGACAGGGCAGACTCTATGAAATCATCAAAAAATCTGTAGTTCATCGAACGACATGGTCCGTCATGCCAACCTCTCATGTTGTAATTGTTGAAGAAGGTATCACAGCTGACTGTATAAGTCTCTCCATTACGACAAGGATATCGCCTCAGGGGATAACACGAGGACGGGTGCTAAGCACCTGGTAGAGGTACGGCACAGAAGAAAAGAATGGAACAAAGAGAACAAATTAACATAGAGTGCAAGAAAGAGGGAAAAAGAAAGGGCGCGAGGGAAAGGGAGAGTGAGGGAGACATAAAGAGAGGGAGGGGGAGAGTAAAAGAGAAAGAATAAGAGGAAAGGGGAGAGTGGGTGAGAGAGAGAGTGAGATGGGAACAAGAATAGGAGAACATGTGTGTGTTTGTGTGCGCTTTTGTATGTGTGTGTGTGTGTTTGCGTGTGTGTGCGTGAGAGGGAGAGAGAGATGTACAGAAAGAAACAAACAATTGCCTTTAATATTATAATAACATCAAGGCATCGAAACACTTGTTATGCAGAAGAACCACGACGATGAGGGAGGACCTTAGTCAATTTGACCAAGTCCTTGACCAATAATATACTGAAATCAGTAGTGTTAATTCACGTCTGTTAGAAGTTTGGAGAAAGGGCAGAATGACAAGTTGATCTTCAGTTTACAATGAGAAAGGCTGGGATAGGTATCAATATAACTGGTGATAACTGATATCAAATTTCTGTCAGTGTCAAAACAATGCACTGTTTGCTTGATATTTCTTGTACAATTGCGATACCGCATGATTCTCCGATATATATTCGTCATACCACCCAAAATAACTCCTTAAAATAACTTAACATCTCCTTAGACACTGCACCTTTGGAGGCCTTTTCTAAATTTCATAACTTACGTTTATTTTCAAAACAGATGGCAATATAAATTATATAAACAGCCTCGATAAGAAAGTGCTATGATTTAGCATTTAGCTTTCTAGGAAATCTCAGATATAGCCCTAATTCTCTATTTTCGTGTTTTCGTCCTGTGCTAAATTCGAAGTTTGGCTGCAAGATTTGACCTGAAGATCTTAATTTCCTGCCTCTACAGAGTCAGACCAGTCATACCGGATCAATAAAGAGGCACACGATATTCTAGTCATCGATATAAGTAACCCCTCATAAAAATTGAAGATGCTTTTGCGATAAAAAAAATAGAACTTGTTTTCAAAGGACAAAGACTAAATCAAGGTTAACGTGGTAAATGTAGATTGCATGATTAAAAATAGAATTGTAATGATGACATTAATGATACATCACTGGGGTAGGGGTGGCTTTTTCCATACAGTGTTTGCGCGCGGAGGAATATCTCCCTAGGACATATCTTATATTTCTAAAGTAAAAAGCTTCTGTTCCGAGGGGGGGGGGGGATTGGAAAAATTAATCTGTAAACGGATTGACCATATTTGTAAAATCGTTTTCCTCGTCAAAGAATTACAATATAATTCACGCGCACAATAAGGCATGCACATTTATGAAATGATTAAACCAGAATAAAGCGCTTTTCTTGCAGGCGAATATGAAAGTATTGTAAAATTCGTGTCATATTTGTTCTGTGGAATAAGTTCAATGAAATATGTATGTTTTAGGCCATCGCACATTGATTTCACTTTTTCATATAAAACTATAGCAATGGTGGGATACAGCAAATCTTGGTAACATGGATACTAAAATTATAATTATTCCAAAATGAGCACACAAAAGAAAGGGGGGGGGGGGTCATAAATCTGCGACTGAGAGCCAAAGGACTTCAACAACTATACATAGTACTTTTATAAATTTGTAAAGCCTTTCTGACTCTCAACAAACATTGTAAAGGCTATCAACATGTTGAATTCACTTGGTCAAAATGTATATTCTGCTGTATCAGCACGAGCTCATCTGTCACCATGGTTGTTGGGGGAAATTAGTGTTACCTTGATCAAATGAATACAAGACATAGGACAAGTCTTTCACACTCTTGGTTTCCCGAGTAACATGGTCAAACCTTAAGTCTCGTTCTCTCGGAAAATATATATTGAAACATTGATATACATGCTTGTATCACGTGCATAGATGAAAGGAACTATAAAGGACAAAACGCTCCAGACTGAAACATTGCATGACTGTTTTTTCAACTATTCCCATCATGATTTGACCTAGTAAACGTTCTTACTTTCATTGCGGGTTTATGATAGAAGGGTAATAATCGAGCCCCTTCAATCACGTGTAACATGCAGAGTTGCCTGGGTCTGTAACCATTACCATCGAACCCCACGACTCTGACATGCGGGGAGCTACGGGGGCAGGAGTATCCGGCTTGTAGAGTCCCAGTCCACGTGACTCATCGCCTCGGAAACCACCCTGCCCGTGCCTCAGGATGCGGAAGTCCCCCATCGGAGGGGTCAACCGGATACAGCAATGACGTAGAGGATAGCTGAGGGTTATTTTTAAGTCTAGTGTGTGCGCGCGTGCGTGTGTGTTTGTGTGTGTGTGTGCCTGTGTATGGTTTTAGTGGAAAGACCAATGAGAGCTTTCAGTAATAAATATCAGCATTGAAGACACGCCTTTGAAACAATTTAAGGGAGCTAGGGCCTGCCTCTATAACCCCTCCCCCACAGTACATTACATTTACTTTAGTACTCAGGAATCCTTCCAGCCCTCTCTATTACTCATATATCAGTATATAATTGTACATATATAATATATACGCAAAGTCATTTCACAAACTATTGAATAAGAAGTCCTACATCATCATACCTCAGCAGTAGCAGGCCATAACAAGAATATCATTTATCAGTTCATTAAGTTCATGGTAAATAGCTTTTGAATGTGTATACAATTATTCAATTCAATGTAAGAAGTATGCATTTAGATTTGTTTTTCTTTACCTTATTACCCCAATTATTGATCAATTGACCCTCGCCGAAAACGTAAATGCGAAAACAGGCTAGGTTTATTTAATTAAAAACAAATTGAATTAAAAACAGAGAACGTTTGCTCGATCCAAAAAGGGAACATAGCCCTTGAATACAAATCTAGTTTTTATGTCTCTCGTTTTCGGTAGCTTATCCCCTTTACCCCAGTGAAATCTTTTCCTAGAATTCAATTCTTATTAACTGTAGAGCCAGTAGAGGTGTCGTAGTCTAGTGGAAATAGCACAGGACAGTGGATGGTTCACGGTTCGAGTCCCACCGCGGCACTGATGTCCTTTAGCAAAACGTTAATCTTGATTTGCCAGTCTCCTCCATATGTTCAACGGGTACCCAGTAGGATGCGGACGTTAATTAATACCGCGGCGGGACTTGAACCGCTAACCATGTGATCCAAGGTCCGGTGACTTCCCAACCAGACTACAACACTTCTACATTAATATATGATAATTATTTTAAAGTCAGAGAGCTAGGGCAACGTAGGATCGAGAGTGGATTATAAAAAAACATTTCCCTCAATTCCCAGCTCCTAACCCAATCATCCATGGCAACTCACTCAGTACATCATGAAGTTGCAGACACATCAACCCTAGTCACAATTCCTTCTGTCATGAAACCGTTTCTCTTTTTGCAGTTGATTACATGAGAAAGACATGAACTTCCTAGGGGTACGTGAGAGGGTAACCTAATTCCCCCTCTTTTAATCCCCATCGATGATACATCAAATATCCTTCGTTTTTATAGTTGAGTGCTAAAAACTGGTTCGGGATTCCAGCGGGGATTTTCCCTCTTAAAGTCATTACCAAGGTCATGAGATCTTATTTCTTGTAATTTTTTCTGTTACACAATTTTATGCTACACCTTCCTAGTGCAGGCAATATTAAATGTCCACTATCATTAAAGAAAAAATAAGAAGCTTAACCGTTTTGGGCGTCAGTGATCACTTATAACATGAAAGAAGCCCCAGCCCTTCCAAGAAAAGGAGAGTGGAAGGGGGAGTGGAGTGAGTAGATATATTATTTCTTTGTTTTGTCTACACATCTTTAAGATGATAAGCATGTATTGCGATGAATGCGAACCTACACATCTTCTCATTTCTTTACAAACAGAGCAGGTATAGAGACGTTTGTCTTTTATTATAGTGAGAAGAAAATCACTCAACCTCTTTCGATATGTTGTGACCCTCTTCCAGACATAGGCTAACATAAAGATGCCATATGTTTCTTGAAGCAGGGGGGGGGGGGGGTTGCATGACTTGCCGTTGTCATGGTAATGATAGTAGCCCCTCAAGGAAACCGACATGAACTTCCATACCAGTTTCTCCATTGCTGTCTACGCAATGAAATGACGTGTGGGCCTACTCTATAGGACATTCTCGTCTCTCTGTGCACATCGTCTTACAACAACTTAGTCATTCAACCAGGGTCCCGTCTTGTAAAGAGTTGATATCAATCGTAACTTATTTGCGATTGATATCAATCGCAACCATGTACATAAGAGAAAGGATGCTGCAAACTTGCGCTTGATTGGAGAACCTACGATCAATCGTTACTCTTTATAAGACGGGGCCCAGGTCATCACAATAGAAAGACAAAGTAATATAGTGAGCAAAGGAGAGAGAACAAGAAGCACAGAGAGAGAGAGAGATGGATCAAATAAGGATGTAAAGAAAGGCCAATTGAAGAGAAGTGTCTTTGTTCTATAGTCGAAGTAGAGACTACTTCTCTTGAATAGTAGGGCTATTAGGAAAAGAAGAAAAAAAAAATCGGATTATCTGTTCATTATCTTATGATCGTTTATGGTAGTAGAGATGATCGCATAAATGTTCCTACTGGAACTTCTGTTAGTGATTGTGATAACAAGAATGAAAATCATTAGGAGAAGATGGTGATCACCGTGATCATGAAAAAAGCAAGATACTACTGTATGTTATCACTCACTTTGCAAATAATAGGCACACGCTTTTTATTTACCGAAAAACATTGACGTAATATCTCGATAATTGTGATAACTTTACGAGTTTTTCGTTGTTCTAAAGCCGGCGTTCTATAGAGCACCATGGAGACAAAATGACTGTTCAGACATGCCCTAAGAATTGGTACGTCTGTCGACGATTACCATACGCATCTAGCCTGGATATCAGTTTAATCTCTGCGTCATCAGTCGAAATAGAACTAAATATGGATCATGATTTCGATCATCTTCCCTTGTCTGTCGTTTCTGTTTTGGCAACGGCGACTAAGGTTCATATGGTGCCCAACATGACAGAGTCAAACCCTAGGGGTTGATATGTGATGCATCGCTATATACACTCTGTTGTATAAAAAAAAACACAACGATAGCAAACATACACAGGAAATGCTTGCCTAAACATAGATTCAGGTGTCGGTTATACTATTACATCGTTTGTTGGGTTGGTTTTCATAACAGTTATCTATCTTCGGGGGTAGAACAGTGCTTTATTTCAAGATTATCATCATTTTATGTACAGCATTGTTTGATTTGATTAAGTATGTATTTTGTTAATATTGTTCATCTGTATACTGTTTTGGATGAAAAGACAATATACTAGATTAGTTTAGGCTCGTAACTGATTTAAATTTTCAATGATGTTTGTATTTAATATGTTTTGATTTGTAATACTTCTGGTTGGAGAAATGAAACATTTCATAAAAAACTAAAAGTTCTGTGAAAGACAATTATTATAAACTAGGTTTGTTTCGGTTATTATGTTGAGCAGAATAATCTTTCCAGAATCATAATCAGCGGTTTTGGAATCCGCAAGATGGACCAGTCCTGCTTTAAATCGCATACAAAACACATGTCATACTATCGAGAAGACGTCTAATAAGTCAACTCAAGAACAGAACACAGAAGGAGTGGTGGAAATGTTACACGGGGTTCATAATTGTGAGATCTTACAAAGTGCTAATATGTTTTCAAATTAACTTTGAACTGTTCGTATGTTTCTATATTTCTAATTATTCCGGAAAGTTGTTTAATGGTGGCATGTTCTTCAACCGAATAAGAAGAAGAGATTAAAGACTTTCTACTGGAACGCAGCGTTCTTTCTTGTTTATAGTGTATTACAAATTCAATAGAAACGATGGAAAAACTGATGGAAATATTGATAGGCTAATAAGAATACTAAAAACGTGATGCGGTTGCTGAATAGGTAGCAAATGTAGATTTCTTAAAGTAGATATTTATTGATTTTAAAAGCTAACTTTATTTTCATTATTGCAAAGTTGAAATTTTGATTCGACAAGGCTATCAAAATTCAATGCTTGGAAACATTCGAAGTAATGATTATTATAAATTACAAAACGCTTAAATACAGCCCCGGCATAGCACCTGAAGAGCTCTCCGAACGCTGCTGAGATGTGTGAGATCACAGTATGGACATGACTTGCACAAGCAGACGATGTCCCATGACATCTCACACATTTTCAGTGCCTGTGTTTACATCTTTTCTTGAGTTCTTTCTCTTACTTTACTACCGTCAGGCTAAATGTATAATCTATTGCCTCACTCTAAACCCCGCGCATGGTTTTATTTTGATGACAAATGCAGCGACACAAAAGTAAAGGAATCTGTCGCTTGTAAACAAAATAAGACGCCATTGTATATTCAGCTGCACACACCGGGTTATGTTCGGCGTTTCAAGAGGGAACAAATGCCGTCCTTAATATCATTGCTGGGGTTTTTCAATTTGAAAGTCTGGTTTCTTTGATTGTTAACTAACCCCTATCCTGTGCATTTACAAGCAAAAGATTTTAGTTATCAGAATCAGGTCATATCCCCTTTTGAATGGTTTGACATGCCATTACATTTATATACACTAAACTCATTATAATTTGAGAAATAATAGCTTTGCAATTATGTTCATTCTCTATGGGATGTCGTCTGCTTTGGCAGTGTTGGTCCATATAGTGACGTCATTAAAACATCGTTATTTTTCCGGCGAATCTCTGGTATATCCCAGCTGCTATGGAGGTGGTTGTATTTGTATTTTTATAAATCATTCGATATGTAGTTGACCTAAAGCTAGTCCGATGGCCATCTGTTAGCTTACCGGTTTCTAGTGATACCTTAGTTGACATATTTGTGATCTTCTTTGAATTTCACCTTTAAGACTGGGGATATTGATTCATGTTCTTTGTTCGTGTTACGTGTCGCGCTGCTGAATTTTTAATAACTTGTAAAGCAGGGCTCCCACTTAGTCGAGTTGGAGCCTCGGGTTGTGGCGAGCCGTTTTATCAAGAAATCAATTCTTGATATCAAAAATTCTATTCTTGATAATTATCAAGAAATCAATTCTTGATATCAAAAAATAATTTTGCGTTGTAAAGCAATTCGATTTCGTGATATCAAGAAATATGTTTTAATGATAAAACGGCTTGCCATAATCTCACACCAGCTCGCCACTACTCGAGGCTCCAACTCGGTTAAGTTGGGAACCCTGCTTAACCTTTGAATTTGATAAGACGGAAGACCAAACACAAACTATATGTATTTTGTTAAGATTAATTCGTCAAATCATTATCACAGAAAAAATGAGACAGAAAGAAAGAGGAGAAAGGGGAACAGAATGATGTGGAATTAGTTATCCACACCACGATTTTTGCTACTGTGCATAGTATGACTGGGTGGCAGCGTGGGGATTAAAGGATTATCACCCAAAATGAAAGCGACATCATGCTTTCAATTTTGTCAAAATGAGGATAAACTGCTCTGACGTCAAGCTTCCTGATCAGAACCGTCACTTATGGTATCGTCAGTAGCTGGGGGACGTCGGGAGGACTGAAACTTTTCAGACATTAGTTTTAAAATAGATATTGATATCTTTCATTGCTAGTAGACCATGAGTTGTATATCAAATGTGACTAAGAGTAATAATCATACCACGACATTGCAAAAGATCCTGTCTAAAAGTTACTAACATTAGCTAATTTTGTTGTAGACGGATTTGACCAAGTATTATAAGGTGTTTGAAATCGTCAAAAATACTTATAAAATGTATTATCTCTTCTGAAATTCACAAACCCCCAGAAGTGACGCCAGAATTGAATCCCAGGTTTTAAAGCTTTTTCTAGTAATATTTGAAATTGAGGGGCATTTCAAAACAAAGAAACCCTTCTAATTTCTACTTCGGTATTAATTGAGTCCATTGGGGAAAAATAAGTGATCACTAACAAAATTGTTTACGCCTTTATCATCCAGCACTCAAACTTCTTTGTGAAAAAATAATATCGCAGAAACGGGTCATCGTCGTGGCCCATAACAAATCAATATTTTGATGACTAAATTTCTCGAGGAAGACATGTCACCTTCTCCCTCCGAACACACTATTTCCCGTGATCTTTTGTCGATTCCATTCAACATTAATAATATTCCATTTGAATATGTAAATTATACAAAATTATTAAACAGAAACAGAAATAGTCAAATAAACACATCAAAGCACACACATACACACACACACACACACACACACACACATACACGCACACACACGCACGCACACGCAGCATAGAAATACACACAAATCCGTATAGCCCAACATGTGCATCACAGACTTTTATTATTGCTTTATTTTTAATTCAACCAAGAAAAAGTGACCAGTAGAAAGCTATTCATGTTATAATTACATTATTACATAAATACACCTTTCTCACTTTCTTTTAAGACTTTAGGTGTTATCTTATTTAGCATATTATTAAGTTTAAATTTCAAATCCTATTAATGTTGGAACCATTATCATTATCTTTCAAAACACTTATATACTTTTAAAGTTATTCAGAAAAACACTATTCGCAGAACAAAACTAATTCTAGCATGTCTAGCTGACGAAATTGTGAAACACAATGCAAGGTCTCCCAATGTTTGTTTTCTTGTATGCTTTTAGCGCTGCCATCATACCCGAGACTTGATTAAGTTATGAATATTTTGGAGTACATCCGTGTCTATAAATTTAATTTAAAACCACAGGCATCGCTGTCATGTTAAGTGTTACGTCGACTGGCTGTGTATTGTTTTAAAGGCCAACAATTTTAGGTCATTTAAAAAGGAAACATTCAATAAAGGGAGATGGAATTAAGTTATGGTGCCGCTTTCATTACTGTGCCTCAGTTTAGGTTGAAGGTGGTAGTACTTTGGTTTCAATCTATGTCTCGCCAATGTCTTTTGGTGTTGTTTTCTGTCAATATTTACACATCAGATTATTTATTATCATACAAAGCGGTGTCTGTTAAAAATACATCATCACTTTGATTCTAATTATGCATGATTTGATGCAATAAACTTAATAAAGAAAGTATCCAACTGTTTTTCACGAGGCAAGTTTTGTGATTAGCTTCTTTAAAGTGTATGTGCTTAATCCTAGCAATTCTTATTGACTTATCTTTTGTAGCAAGTAAAGTACTAAAACAATAGCATAATAAGGCATTTTTCTAGATTTAAAAAAATAAATAAATACTGTACCTTACACAGATGATATAAGTGAATGTCTCAAAAATTTCCGGGAAGGGTAGGGGGAAGGGAGAAAGTAATTCATCATGACAATTATCAATTATGTAAATTTGCTTCCACGGATATTGTCAATCTGGTAACCTTTCTGAACGGGAATAACAACAGACAAGAGAAATTATTATGTATAATGAGACATTACAAGAATGTTGAAACTATCACATTTATGACACAGACTTTTGAATTTGAGTATGAAATCACTTACACCCCCTGGATTAAAGAAAGGTAAATACTTCCATTTTTCTAAGGCATATTTTCTACCACTATCTAAGAACTTCTTAACTCAGTGATGAACAAATAAATGGGCACATAAGTTTGCTACAAGTCTTTTATTTTATTCTATGGATGCGTGTAAACAAGGTGTGGTCACAGTGTTACCAATTATGTGTGAAAGAAAATAATCTTATCATAGAGCAACGAATGATCCTATCATATGCCATTTAAAAGGTTATACAAACGGACTGATAAACATATTCATATCACAAAACCTAGTTTAGAATATACCCGGTAACCTTTTATGATGGTATATGTTTATTCTTGATTAAAATAATTTAATGGAATCTTAGTACATGACGCACATCTGATCTAAGTTTGACTTTCGTACTGCATAACTAAGGACGTGCGATCTTCCTGTCACAAAGTCATGAGAGTCGGAAACCTCTCCCCTAAATAAGAGCTGAGCTAAATTCTATATAGCAAAGTCAACGAGCGTTGGTCTACTTTTCGTTAACTTTTAATCTATTTCAGTTTGTTAATCTTTTCACATTCAAAATTATTTCCTTCAACAATTATAAAAGTCAGACAGGTTAAATAAATTGAGGTAATGATTGTACAGCAAATTAATTTTTGTATCGATTGTAAGATGGAGTAATTATAGCTATAACAACATGCATGAACAATGATCGGTAGTCCTTAATCGCTCTAAGAAAGCAATAGGGTTGTATAATCGTACCCCAAAGTTATATAGCGTTGCTTATTAAACAAAATGGATAGACGAAAGTCCCGCTTTTGATAATACTTCCATCAACTTTAGTTTTAGTCATTCTTTCGAATTATTTTATACCTAAATCCAATTTCCAGTGAAATAAGATAATTGTAAATTCTATAATCGATAATTCCAGTGGAAATTTGTTCATCTGTCCACTGTAATAAGACAATTCCTTAGGTTCCTCAGCCCAATGATTTTTGTTGGTGATTTTATTTCTGCATTTTTCAACAGAATACAAAGTAATATACGCACTATAGGAACATATATATTATTAACAAAATTCAAATTAACTTTGTAATCATATCACAATATCAATAAATTAACAAATTGTTGACAAGTCATTTCAAAATTGAAAAAATACAGCAAATGGCCATATTAAGCAAGAGCTTGAACGTATTGGCGGCCTCTGGAGAGGAACCTATACTTATGGGTGACCAAACTAATAATATATATAATCCGAGATAAATCAATTAGGTTATGGGTTCAACTAACCCATTTCCTTTCAGGCTTTCCACCTCACATGCCGAGCTAAAAAAAAAAAAATTAAAAAAAAAATCTTTATCCAAGGGCATATTCACTCATACAACGCCATTTCTACAGGTAATTTATGTGAAGATGGAGAGACCAAAGTTTTACAACACTATATTTCTCACAGAAATTGGGTTCGGGTCATAAGAGCTTTCAGACAACGGAAGTTTCCTCAGACTGACCCCGGTGGGTCACTCCCAAAATGACTGGCTACGCACCCGTATCCAAAAAAAAGGCGTCGAAAGGGTGTCTTTTTCAGCTATACGGCGGCGTCGACTTTTTCCTTAAAAAGGGGTGTTTTTCGGCACTGACAGCACAAAAACCAAAAAGAGGGTATATTTTCCTTATAAAGGGGTGTTTTTCGAGCACTGATCGCACAACAAACAACAAAAAGGGTACAGTTTTCTGGTTCACGATATAAGCCATCAGGGTACATTTCAGAAAAGGTGCGATACACCATTAGGGTCCATTTCAGAGGTTGATGGACACGAGTGGGTAGCACTTGTGTATACGAGTGACACCCTGGGAGACTGGAGACCCATGAGACCTAAGGTTCACGATACCATGAAGAACAAAATCGACGTTTCAGAAGACGGAAGTGTAGCAAAACAAAGGACGTAAAGTACAGGAGTTTTACGGAATTTTGCTTGTCTGAGATTTGTTTAATATGTTTAAAACCAGAAAATAATAACCTTTTAACCATTTCACCTTATTTATACCTGTCGAAATTATTTGTCGAAATGTCCTTCCTTAAAAATCCTGGATCCCTACCTCGTCTGATGGGGATTCTCACTAGAATAAAATGAAAACGAAGGCCTATGGACAAGTGGTTGACTGGACAGAAGTTCTACCAAGCACATGTTTCAAAGGGCTTAACAAAAGTTTAGCACAGAAAACCAGAAACTAAAATTGAAAAACAAACCAACTATAATGACTTGGACATTTGGTCTTGAGGACTGTGGTCTTATTCAGGTAAGAAGGTTCAGATAAAGGAACCTACTAATCAAGAAGACATTTTTAATGTTTTTGTCGTGACTCTAGCTTGTAAACAGTGTGTCACAGTCTGACGTAACATATCGAATGTATGTAAGACCTTGATATACCGTATATGTGCGTCAATCGCATTGTATAATCAGATCGACATTTGGAAAGGTATGTACAGGGATTAAGTTGCGACTGCTTGGGATACGTATCTAATTAGTCCCGTCCGCACTATAAACACAGTAAGGTAAAATAGGTGTTTATTTTCGTCGAAGAAGAAGTAGATGGACAACTGCATTCATAGACAGTTTGTGCGGTAGGGTCCTTGATCGAACAAGCGGCTCTCACGATGAACTTCTTGATAATGTCAACTACAATCCTTTCACCCATAGGTTTAATACGGGAACGTCAGGCTCCCTTACGCAATGGTTGAACACATGATATTATTTAGCGTTACAGTCCTACAATCAAGAACATTTCCAACGAAAGAAAGGTTCCACGACACATATACCAGCGACGATTCCTACACTTATCGAATTTCTAACTTAGATACTGGAGCCAACTCTGTCCTTACCTCTAACCCTAATCATAATATAAAGTTCATCGCAATCCTACCCAAACCCAAAACCTTTAACCCAATCTCTAAGATAACCCTATAACTATGACGAAATAAACCCGGAGCCAGCATGGCATATAACTTATAAGGCGTAGGAGCAATGTCGAACACCCGCCAAACAAGAATAAAATAATGGCTGACCATGGCATTCAACTTTGATATTCGGTTACGAATTTTCTAATTTCACCACAATACGATGTTTAGTTAGACAAATGTGAAAAATTGGAAATCTATTGCCCTGATGAAAATGATTGAAGAAGAAAATGAGAACAGAAATGTGGTTTTAGTCTCTCATTACTCGATATAATTATTGAAACATTGTACCGTGAGGGAGTTTGTTTATATATAGATTCCCCGTTGAATTTTATTTAAAGAATTTTCCCTGAATATTTTTCTGCGCACTCTCAAAGTCGGTCGACGTGCCCCCAGAAGAGGATGCAGACATTCTACCTAGTAATTTCATTACAAACCGCAAGGCAATGGGTAACGCCATTTGCCGCCAAACGACTCACTCAATCGTATTATCTCGGTTTTCACATTTTCATGCATTCGCGCTCAACATGAAATGAAATATGAAAGGGCGCAGTAGTGTAACGCCTCTGCACACTAGACTAACACATGTGTCTCACCCATAAAGGTAGATTATGGTGAATCATATTTGAAAGTTTAAAAGACAACTTTAGTCCTTGTAAAGTAATTTTCCCATATTATTCCTTTAGCATAACCATGTAAGAAAATGGAAGCATTTAGAAAAGTTTAAACAGTGAGGTTTTGGAATGTCAAAATTAAGAAGCAATTTACACAGTCTTGCTGAAATTTACATGCTCTTCACGTAGAATAGGGTATATGGATGTTTTGCTTTTACTCAACTTATGCATATTATGTCACGAAGTCCTACATACACATGGCAATATGAGAGTCGTTCGTTTTTTTTTTTTTTTTGGTACTACTTTGCCTTGGTATGGTATTTCATCTCAGTCTTTATCAAGTTGGTTATGACTATAAGCTTGAAGTGCAAAAGTGTTAGTGTTGGTGGATCGGTGGCAGGGGGAGGGGGGGGGGGGGTAGGGGTGTAGAAGAGAGCGAGGGGGATACAATGTTGCACATTTACAATTAATCCCTGCAATTTTTTTTAAAATATGTTATATTTTAGATCTTAGGTTTATAACGCCTTTGAAAAGGAAGAGATGTAACAAGGATTTTGCTAGCGTGGATTTTTTTTAAACTCCCGATTAAAATGAAAGGAAAAAGAGATTTTTGTTTTCAAGGGGAGGGGGGGGGGGTGGGATTGCATTGCAATCACTCGGTCTGCCTCCGACATATGATGATACTCGGAGATACTCATAAATAAATAATTAATAGATGGCTCTGATCACACCTATCCATAACACATTATACGACCAAATACGTCCTATCTAATTTGATTGTAACACTCTTGACGATAGGTGAAGTGTGTGTGCGGGAGGCGATGTGCGTGAGTTGTGCGCGTGTGTTTGTGTGCGTGTGAGGAAGTGGGCGAATCTTCTTATATACTTTGTTAAATCCCTCTCCTCAGCTCGTACTTAGCCCCCACCTCAACGGCCAATGTTAACAAATCAGCAAAAGCAATGTTATGCGACATCAGATTCTTGCAGCTATACCACTAATCAGGTCTGGGGGGGGGGGGGGGGTGTTTCACAAAGATTCTAAGTCGAACTTAACTCTACGTTGGACTTAAACATTTTGGAGAGCCATTTGTAGCCTTAAAATAACATATATTCAAAAGCGAAAATTCAAGTATTTTAGACTTTTTATAAATTCCAAATCAAGAACATGAAATCTCCTTGATAATACAAAATGTATTTGATTTGAATCAACTTTTTATGCCTTTTAAAATTAACTTTTACAAAATATTTGCATAGATGCTAATTACGGCTTTCCATAATTGTTAAGTCCAACAAAGAGATAAGTTCAACTTAGTATCTTTGTGAAACACCCCCAGGTGTCACCAGAAAGGTATTGGGATTCTAATATCTTCCACCTAGGACTATAATCTAACCGTTGCTACTTGGTGCAGGATCCCTGGTTATAAATAGCCCAACCCACGTGCATACCGTTTACATAGATTAACGCGTGTGACGATCGTCTGTCGGGAAGGGGCAGAAATTTGGCAAGTGGGCGAAAAAAACTCGGCCTGCACCCTGTCTCATAAAGCGGAGGACACAATAAGCTGCAACACCTCTTCGTATGTATCTCCCGTTTTAAGCTAGGCGATATTTCTTCCACCAACGGAAAATTGGGTCTTCGAAAGGCTTTAATCTCGAGCAACGGGCTTATTAAAGTCAGTTACTACCGATCGGCCGACGAAGTGGCTGCCAGCATCCTATACCAGACCGTTTGTCACTCCATGTCTATAACACGGTGCACATCTTTTCCCAGATCATAATCATCGGATATTATCTAAATCTTATCTGGAGGATTTTTACAACCTTCGCATTACCCCCTAAGGCATTATGAGGACATTTATAGTAACCATCTTTTTGTTATGTGTCGCCGCCCGGGCCTACGGGCAGAGGATGCCCGGACAGGCCGTCTATCCCCTGCAAGGCTGCCAACCAGGATGGACAAATTTCGGAAAATTCTGTTACAAGTAAGTAGTTGTAGTTTATCCATTTATTACTTGATATTTGTAACATTTCAAAAATTAAAAAAGAATTAGTCTTACGATACACATAATAACCTTGAATACGAATTAGAATATATTTTACCCGTGGATGGATGGGAAGAGGTACATGTAGTATTTGCTATTAGCGCTTATGTTTAATAGAACGCCCTGAATAAAACTAATGACAGTTTTATTTCAAAAATGGATACAATAAAACTTTAAAGATCTCATAATTGTACAATCTCATACCGTTTTAGGTGTGTCGTGAATAGACTGACTAGTTTAAGAAAGTTTGTGAATATTTTAAAGCAATGCGCCTTTCGTATGTAGCCTACGCCATTTATTAAGAAAATCGTCCAATAAATCACAAAAGGAAAAAAAAGGAATAATTAAGAAATTATACGAAAGAAAAAGTAACACCATCAATTTTTATTGGTATTCTCACTCAGAATAAAGATATTTTCTGCCAGGGCAATCAGTGTCTCTAGTGTGCTTATGACAGTAAAATTCTTCAAAGCGTATATGTATATTTCATTCTAGAACTCTCTCTTTAAATGGGCAAGTCCTGTTAAAGTTGAACTTTGGCAAGAAAAAGGGGGGCCCAAAATGACGTTCTTATATGAATTGACAAAGACAATATGAATCCAATTAACTAAATTAAGTGACGCTTCTTCCGGCGATGAGAAAGTAGATGGTTACGTAACACATCCAAATTGATGTACATCCATAGTATGCCAATGTTGGTTCCCCCGGAAAATGGAAAGCCCCCTTCCTGGTTCCCGTGAAACATTTATGTTTATTAAGTAGGTGGTTTATCAAAGTCAAACTTAAAGACCGTTCATATTTGGACAGAGGAAAACCTAGCAATAGATAACATTATTATTGAATAAAATGATTATCACAACGCCATTCTCCCCAAAGTTTGTCTTCCTTCATGAATTCAAAACGGTTTCATGAAGTATGTATTTATATTTGAGGAGAGGAAGGTGTAAGAGTAATAAGTAAGAGATGACGAGGATAAGGAAGTAGTTAGTTACCTTGTCAGTGTTGTCAAAAATATGTTATTAATTTACAGAGGATTTTATGTCGTCAAAGGTTAACGCTCGTCACTTCCATCTTTTAAGCTATAACTTATCACCTGAAATGTTGGAAATCTACTTCCAGAGACTTTGTATTTCACTTAGCTTCGGTTATGTCTAATGAGCTTCATATATCAATTTAAAATATGAAATCAACACTTATTTGGCTTTTTGTTTGACGTTTTCCCATTTCTTTCGGGCGTTTACAAAGTGATGCAAATTCACAATTTAGCTAACTGACACAGTTGATTTCAATGTCTTCTGTGTAGAAACAGCAAAGAGCTAAATATCACTTGAAGTCATACTTTAATTTCCAGTCTCCTTGAGGATGAATGTCGCCCCCGAAATAGAAAATTTGTTTCCGATTGTGGGTTCCTTTGGATGGGAGAAAAACTCTGGTTTCTTCTTGCAAAGCCATGAATCATCAACCGAACATTAATGCCTTTGACAAACCTTTGGCAGTGCATGTACACGTACGGTCCATGCGTAATAGAGTAGAGGGAACATTGCTACGTGATGGGTTTAACATTACCTTGTACTTGATGTCCCTAGACCACCACAAGAGAAGGCACCATCATCATCTCCTAAAATTAGCCCTCATACCGCTCATGAACCTGAACCAAAGGGGGGCAGGGCCCCCAAGGGGAAAGTGACAAAGGTTCAGATCTACGTGCAGGAAGCACGGAGGGTACGAGGTTACGAGATCACGAGGTTATGGTTATGGGATGAGGAACCTTACTCATCATTTTCGGATGAAGCTTTTAGATCAAGATTAGTAATGGTCGATGGCATTTATACAAAAATCTGTCTATAATTATTTTGGTAAAAAAATATCGGTGTATTCCAATTTAAAAAAAATCATTAAAAAAAAAATCCCTGTTCTCTCCTTTGCTCACTGTGTTAATGATACATAGGCGATTCAAAAGTATACGATGACCTATACATTTGATTTGATTTGATTTATTGGTTTCTGCATCTTTGTTCTTTTTTCATCATACAGTGTCATGAACATAATATGGTTCGATACAATATTTTAAGTGTATATAAATTTATACAGATAATACACGAAATTAAATAAATATATTGAATGCATAATTAACATACATTAGATGCAGGAGGGCTACATAAATAAGCAAAGTAGCTTGACGTGCATTACCAAGTATTGAGGAAATCTGGACATGAATTGTCATGAAATTATTATTTCACTTCATATGTAGTATGGTTTGAGCTTACGAGGGCCAGTTGATTATGTGAAGACCAGACATATTGACATTTATATGTAGTTGGTAACGTATGGTAGAAATAGTATTCTTTCTCTCTTTCTCTCTCTCTCTCTATCCTTATGTCAAATTAGAAACCATACTGACTAAAGGTCAATGAATTGAGATGACGAATTCAGGTCATGGAAATAATAGTTAGTGACGTATTTCACTCTGAAGTGGCTTGAACAATAAAGTTTTAGACTTCTCAGAAATAAAAACATACCCATACAAGAATATTGAACAATAATGTCATGAAGAACGTGCTTTGCTTGTGGTCACGTGAAGAAAACATCTTTGGTGACCATGACAACCATCTTGGGCGTCACTTCCTTTGTGCCTGATCTATCTCCATCACACTGTGATTAACATTTCATCAAGACTGTTATTAACCATCATTCACCGATGACCTTTCTGTCATCACTTTTCTTTGAACATTTACAATATGTGGTCAACTAATACATCACTGAATATGATACACCGGATAACAGAATGGTTTAATTTATGAAGGAATAGAAGGTTACCATTTATTAAATGGTTATCTGGTAAATTGTCCATTATCGATTTGTTGAGAATTCCTGAGAATTATCCTTACTGGTCTTGAACTCATATACATTTGTTCACTATTATAAGTTTTTAGATGCGGCATGACTGTTTTAGTGTAAAGGAGGGAAGAGAGGGTATCTGAAATTATCACAAATAATTGTAATAGTGAAAAGGTATTGTGCTTCAAAATACAAGTAAATAAAAGATGATTATGGTTAGTTTCATAGTATCATGCACAAAAAGGGATGGTGATGGAGACAGAAATTCAAATCGAGTTGGTTGATGAAAATAATTCCCCATGAATGACATTTTACATTCGGTTACATTTTCAGGTGAGTTTGACGCAATCTATGCAAATGTCAGAGGAAGTTCTAATCATGATACATCTCGCGCGATAAATACATCAAGGTGAACAGTATCATCCTGTCCCTCATCTCAGTTCTGCCAGCACTGATATTTACTGAGGGTTTTCGATCTGACAATGGCACCGGATGTCATTGATCAAGGCCTCTTTAATTAGCTCCCAGTTTATGGCAAGCACGTTTAGGAAGAGGAAACAAGCGAAAATAGACCCACGTTCTCATCTCGCTCTACATCTTTTATCAAATATTCTTTTTCTGTTTTCTGACAGTCTGAAGCAACGATCATTTTGATGGTCAATAACCCCTCCTCATTAGTTGATACAACCTGATTTCTGTGCCTTTTCTTGTTTTGATAATTTTCACGAAAACACAGGGAGTGATCAAATTGATATAATAACCAATATCCAATAAGACGGCATCATCATTTACTATTAATTTAACATAAAATCACAATAGGGGTAATCAGAAACTTTATGTCAATACATGACTATTGCAATGCGATCTCGATTGAATTAGTAAAAGTCACTCCATGAAGACAAGGATTCTTCTCATCCACCACACTATACGCTCTCTAGATGATTAAAACAATTATGAAAACAATCTGAATACGATACGACATCGAACAAGGAATTCAAATATGATTTATGTTATTAAGTAATTAGCATAATCCTTAAAATTAATCGAAATCACTATTGTACTCGTAAGTTATTTTTGATGGCCCGATGTATTTAATTTTTTTTAAAGCATTTTATATTTTAAGCATTTGGTAATGCTAAAGATGATTATAAGGATCATACTAATGATGGTGATAATATCAAACACTACGAGACGATAAGGTTAACGATGTTCAAAATGACCGCATATGATTGTTTTAATACGTTAACCCATTGACTATTCAATTCATTCATTGCCATAGAGTTAATACAGGGGCCAATCGGTTTTAGTAGGAAATGGGTTGATATAATGCATGAGTCGCATATAAACTTGAAGCTTCTCCGGGCCCTGAAAAGTAATAGTACAATTTACGATTCTTTTGCTGTTTTCTGCTGACTGCTGTCTTCCCTTCTTCTGATTAGAAGATTTATCTCCTGATTAAAAAATGATTAACGAGTTCTCTGAACAATTAGGAATTCACGACAGGTGGGGGCATAACAGTATAAGACAGCACACGAGACCGACAACTCATGTGACCGATGACTCACGGGACTGTCTAGACCTTCATCCCATGAGACCGACAATGTTGGTCTGGTGAACCTTCAGAAAATGTTGTAAGAAGGCCCACGAGAAACGGCATTGTCGGTCTAGTGGGACCACAGTATAACGTACAGCTGTCGGTCTTTTGGGCTGCAGACAATGGCAATCCCTTAATCAGTAACATCACTTTCTTTTTATCCTTTCCGCCATCCTTAGGTACTTCTTCGAACGTCTACCGTTCATGCAGGCTCAGATGCAGTGTCTAAGTTTCCGCGCAAGCCCACTGGCTCCTCGAGGCTACCTGATCACAGCGAAGGACCAGACGCATAACAGATTCCAGCACAATTTCCTCACCTTTACAGGAGGGGCCAACAACAAAGTCTGGATGGGTCTGGCAGAGAGGCAATACAATGTGTAAGAATTGTATACCATTATTTATAAATGAGGAAAATAAATGTGTTAATTTACTAGGAGCCGTGCTACAGTACCTCTTGAAAAGGCACTAGCATCAGAAAAACCATTGTAATAACGTTACCGTAAAAAAGAAAAATAATTTGAACTAAGGAAACAAGAGAGTTATAACACTAACAAAAATGTATTTGTGAATTTTATTTTTTAGGCTTATTCTTGAAGAATTCGTATGGTCGTAGGATTATTAATCAAATTGACTTTAACTCTGGCATCACCAAAAAGATAGAACCCAGAGTATAATCTTACGTTGAACTGCTTGCTAAATTTATATTTCCAAAAACGAAGGGGAGCTTCAAGCCTTAGATAGCTGACATTTCATCTTCGAACCCCTTCTCTTTTTCTTGGCACAGATTCTATTGGGCCGATGGCACGCCCTTCCGCCCCCACGACTGGAACCTGTTCAAACCGGATCAACCCCAACAGAACCACCACATCGATGGTGTCTTCACATTCGACAATTATCCATACCAAACCTGGGTCACTTCAAGCCACGAGACGCAAATGTCTTTCACTTGCCAATACCAGTATCTACCATGAGGAGAAACTCAATTAGAAGACTCTAGATATTTTTGATAAATTCTAGCCCCCGTAACACAAAGAGTTGCAATCAATTCCAATATTGAAACAACGATTCCGATTGGTTAATGATCAGCGTTTTGAACACCGACCGCGTGCGTCGATGATGTTGATTGGCCATTGTCATCTTGCAATTGATTGCAAACCTTTGAGTTACGGAGCCCTAAAGACTGTTCTCATTTGAATGATATAACGAATAACACATTGCTCTGACTGCTACAGTAGAATATTAAACACACGAGGTAAACGTGAATGTTTGAGATCCACGACGCACGGGGGAGTGGGATTTGGACTACTCTCTAGAAACCGACTGGTAATAATTTTATTGCAGTGTTCGAACTATGTGTTATTTGTGCTTTATGTGGCTCGCGTTCATACTTTATAAAGAATCAATTTTAGGTAACGTTCGTACATATAAAAAGGACAGAATGATAATAATTCTACCATTTCAAGGACCTCGTACATAAAACAGTTGTATAATCAAACGTAACTTGATTTTCAACCAACGAGGACTTTTGCTTTTGCGTTTATAAATGAAACTAATTTTTGGCAGAAGGATCGAATTTCGTATTGTAAATGAAATTGTCTTTATTGTTATTTTAATGCTGCAAATTTTTAAACGCCCGAGATGCACGAGTCTGTGCAAGTTTAATGGCTTAATGAAGAAAACGAAGACATCATTATTGTTTTGATACTTAATGAATAAAATATGCTATTGTTGTTTTCATGCTTATGAACAGAATCGTTGGTAGTATTACTATTATTGTGCAAATTTATGGTTCTCGTCACAGAAACCAAAATCAAAGGAGCGTCACGGAATAGATGTTATTGTTTTTACTTAAACGGAAATGTAAATAAGATATAATTTATATGAAGCATGGTTCTGTGTAAATTTTTCTATGAAAAATTACTTCCTGGCTTCGTTTTAGTTATGAATATTTTCTCATTTTGTTAAGATATGCATCTATATACCGCATTAACCCTTGTATTTTCATAGGAACAAATTACAGTTCATGATATTGCTATTCAATAGCATTAAACACGGTATTCCACCCCAAAACATGAGTTGAATAAGGAACAGCTATTAAATGGGTTATGCAAATACATTGTTAACTCATTTAGAACGAATGATAGATTAGAAAAATACTTGTTTGAAATATAAGATGAGTAAAAAAAAAATCTGTTTTTTTTTGTTCTATGAAAAACATCACACTAACGGTAAACAAGTGAACTTTCAATAACTATGAAATTAACTAATTCTTTTCTGAGGTTAACCACCAGAAATTCTGGAATTTAAGAAGTGATTCTAGATGTGCTAAATTTCAAAACTAGATGATTTAGGAAACTCTTACTTCATTTATTAAATCTGTGTCTTGTAAAATTTTGCAATAAAATTAAACTTTAATAAAAACTCTTTGATTGCCGTAACTTTTGCATTAATCTCGCTGATGAATTAATTTATTCGTTATGTATTCATTTATTCATTTATCTATTTATTCATTGATTGGTTGATTGATTGGATGAAGAGTTACGAAGTGAAAAAGGGGGAAAAGATATTGAAATACAGGGAAGAGAGAGAGAGAGAGAGAGAGAGAAGAAGGAAGATAAACTTGGCGCTTGTAGATCTACCAGGGGGGGGGGGGGATTAACAAAATCTATTACATCTCATAAAAACTAAAACCATCATGTACAAGGTGAAAAAAAAATATTCTGGAGTAGAGAGAAAGAGACAGAAATAGACAAGACAGACACAGCGGGAGAGAAAGAGCGAGAGACAGGGAGAGGGAAAATAAAGAGAAAGAAAGAAAGAGAAGAAGAGAGAGACAAACGGAGAGGGAAAATAAAGAAAAAGAACGAGAGGAAGAAAGAGAGAAAAAAGAGAGAGGAGGAGAAGAAAAAGAGCTGGCATTGGCGGTCATACCAGCGGTTTCTTGGTTCAACGTCAGCTTGTATATATTACCTTTTTGGGCCCATGCAGACTTCCTTTGAAGGATGCACAGGAAGATGTTGAACCTATTTAAAGCCCCATACTTGTCCTGTCAGATAACCGATTTTTAAAACATTTCTAGGAGAGAGGAAGGGGATGAGGAACAGTCATACTTTAAAATAAATGCCAGCAAGACCCAAATAGGCCCTCAAATTATTCATATACTGTTTATAACAAAAAGATTATCGGTTTTCTAAATTTGAATTAGGAATAGAGCAAAGAAAAATTAATTGACTTGTATTAAAATATGATAGGAAAGAGAGAGGACGGGAAAAGCGTTGTTACTTTCTGCATCAAATCAAATTGCTCTCATGTGAATTGCATCAAGTACAAGCTTTTTTTTTAATTAGAAAACGCTTTTAATTTAAAACAGAAATTCTTTATTTGCATATACTGGTATCTAAAAAAAAAAAAAAATTGTTGAAGACAAGCTGTATTCAACAATAATTGCTTAATTTATTTTGGGAGAGAAAAAAAAAAATATATAACTGAACAACGGGATAATCTTAACATAATCGATCTGCCTACCCCCCCCCCCCTATTCACTGTCACAGTCTTCAGGATAAATCTAAAACATAATGTCCCTCCCCCCGTCTGTCTCTCCACAACTAACATTTTTTTGTTTCCAATGGCCGTCTGCTGATGTAGATTTTCAAGTCCCGTTGTCTTCGTCTGTTCGATTGATTCTCTCTCTCTCTCTCTCTCTCTCTCTCTCTATCTAGAAATACAGTGAATGGATGTGAAATTAATGTGCTCAATTTGTTTAACGGAAAAAGCATCATTATACTCGGCCATTAAAAGTCACCGGAAGCTGGGGAAACTAAATCGGTGTAGCTGGCCGGGGTAAGATAGCACTTTGGGGGTGTTAATTAGAAACTTACTGATAAGTGATCAGCGCTAACATCCGTACTGTCTCGAGTTTGCGTTGCGTCTGTATTTGAATTTGAATTTGAATTTATTGAAGAAAAGCAACGAATATACACGAATTAAATGTGTTGGTTTATATAACATACTTTGACAAACGTATGTTTCCATGTACATGAATCTAAATTTAATACTCTCTTTTACAGTACATCATCATATATTTGAATAAAGTTAACATGCTAAATCCGCCCAAACATAAATTATATATAGGAGGCCTACAGCGTAGGACTGACACTGTGGACTGATTTGTCTGTGAAAATGAATAAGATGAGGAGATCGAGGATAAATGCAAGTGATGAGAAAGAGCTGGTTTGCTCAATTTGATAACAATTCACAAAGATCATGATGCGTAGTACTGAAAGATAATAGCTTAATAGCAATACTGTACCGAACAAACAATCCATGTTTGTTTTTACAAATTCATATACATCTTAAAGCGTCATTAGACGGACATATGTAGTGAAGAAAAAAAGAGTTATTAAGTTGACATGGCCATTAGCAGGACATTTTCGTATTGAAAAATATAATTACTGCCCTCTACGTACTTTTGCATGCTGAGGAAACTTAAAGGCCTCACAAGAAACAATAGGTTCAATCGTTAATCATTAGTTTAAATAGTTATATTGTTTTGAAATTAGGGTAAGGGTTAACGTTAGGGTTAGGGTTAGGGTAACATACCAGTATTTATGATGTCCTGTTAATGTACCATTTAGGGTTATATATAGATGTCCTGTTAATATAACATATAGGGTTGTATATATATCTAAATGATTATTAAAATATATGTAAAATGCTGGCAAGAAGTGTTAAAGTAAAAACCCAAATGCGACAAGAACGTTAAGACCTACATGGGAGTATTAGATTTTCCTAAACAGCAAATTCCCTCCACCCAAAAGGAATAAATAGATTAAATGAAATGAAAAATAAGAATCAATAATACAGAGAAAAAAATATTCAATCAACTACAGAGGTGGGAGAGAAAATATACCGTAATGAAATAAAAGTTTAACATTGGTAATGCTAGCAATGTGCAAAAGAAATAACTGTTAAAATTACTTGGAAATGTTGATCATTAATGAATATCCATAATTATCATCGTGTGCATGATCAGGTTTCAGAATCATACAAATGAGAAATGATAGTGACTCAATTAATATTGCTTGAAATCGAGTACAGTGAAAAACCATTGCACACACCAATGTGGCGTAAAAGTCTGCATCAATTATGATTAAACTATTATTTGATTTATAAACTAATTCATAAAACAAATCTAAGGCGATTATTTTCATGAGACATAGCTACAGTGGTATTCTTCAAAAGGAACATAACCAGATTTAAAAATTCCAAAAATTATGTTGTACTTTCAGAGGAAACGCAACGTTCTTTTTAAAGTTATTTTATCTTTTTACGGACTTGATGGAAACATTCAGCAAACTAAAAGAAGTCGAGGGCTCGGTTTCATTAAACTTGTTAGTAATAGCAAGTTGCAATAATTGTTATAAGCTACTGAAATAGTGGCAGTTGATTGGCTGAGAGCAGATTCGTCATAGAAATTTAGCATTTGTTATTGATAACACGTTTTATGAAACAGGGCCCAGATCAAAAGGTAAAGAATATTCCAAGAAAGAAAGAGAGAGTGACTCCCTACCAGGAAACAACATTATGGTTTAAATGTATCATATAAACAATTCGACATTTAGATGGAACACATTTAGCTTTGCAAAAGGTATGCATTACTACGGGAGAGACATCATGTAAAAATAGCATTTTCACAGTTCAAAAGATTAATGGTATTTTCATGACTTCGCAAAAAGTACCTACATCTGGAAAGAAATATAAACAATTTATGAATAATGTGATTCATCATCGCCAACATTCACCGCAAACTATTATATTGTGGTTTTCGTCTTGATTCCAAGGGGATATAAATATCCATTCATGTGCCAAACATAATGTTTATCATTTTGAAAAAGCAGTAATGTTTCGCAGTTTTTTACTTCTCTTGTCTGGGTTTATTTTAACATGATAATAGTTGTCAAACATATTTGGTGATATATAGTAGTCGGATTAATTTGTCAATTACGATAATCTTTTTTTAAATTATGAAACAATATGTCTTTTACGTACATTTTGTTATCTGTATTGAATCTGCATGTGAAATGTGAAACCAAAAGACTCAAACTCAAACTCAAACGTACATAATGAGGAGGGACGGGGCACACGGTGTATCAAATCTAGGTTATTTGATACACCGTGAGAAGGATGCATGCGCCCTCCTGAACCCCCTGCAGTCCCTTCCCTTGATCCGCCGCAAAGATTATCTGGCTTTCTATCCTTAGATACCAGTAAAGTACAGACAATCCGATGATCCAGATTTGCATCCGGTATATCAAGTTTTCGGACCAAATCCACTTTTCAAAAAATCATGTTTCGCTCACAAAAACATCTATTGATCGTTACTCAGCTTTTTTTATAATAAATTTATTACATTTTAAAATTTACTCTAAAAAGGTAACATATTTGATGTATTGTGAGTATGAATGAATATGAGAGAAGCGTATAATTTATTGAAATGCTATGTGTATGTGACCTGCAATAGATAAACAAATCAAAACATAGCAACCATCTCCCTAAAAAACACACCAAAAACAAGTAAAGATTAAATGACTTATTAATTTCTAATATTCTCGAAAATGAAAGGAGCTTGTTTTATATTTTTGTGTCAGTGAGCTTCGTTTTTTTGTATGGGTCTTTTTCTTTGACTGGTTTTGCTGTTGTTATTCTTATGTTTATTGTATGTTGTTTTTTGCACAAAATTATCTAAAGATCGCCGAAGCCTTACACTGCAGGCTGAATAAAATATTAAAAAGGGAGAAAAAGTGACCGAAAACTTGTGTAAGAGGGCAGGAGAGAGAAATAAACTCTATGAGAAAGATTTATACGTGTCAGAGAGATATACAGAGAAAACGAAAGGAAGGGAGAAAAACAACATGGAAGTGAGAGTCGTACCTCGAGAACGTGGGTGAGGTGGACTGGCCTTTCAAATTTATGCCAAATGTGTTAAATATAGATCCGGGGGCCACAAGAAGTTAACAAGCCTCTCAGTGAATGTCATAGTTCCCCAACCAGAAGTGAGGGGGAAAGAGGACTAAAAATGAACTCCATTTTCCCCTCGCTCTCCGTCTTCAAACTTTAGCCAAACTTCTTTCTTGAGAGAGTTGACATATTTTCCATATTTCTCCTCATTCGGCACAACATCGCGAGCGATGATTGGTGAATTCCCCTCCTGAAAACACGCCTTCCGTTAGTCAATTAACTCACTCTTCGCTCCTCCCGTTTTGACGCAGCTAGTCTTTTTTCGCAGACCAATGATCCATACAAGTCCGAATTCCTGAACGCGAAGAACAGTATGCAATATCGACACATGAACGGTTTAAACTGAGTGGTCTAAATGAATGGCCATTTATAATGGGAAAAGCTATGAACAAGGTTTTTTTTAAAGTAGTTTCGCTCCATTCTATTTATTATGTTTTCAAATTCTGAGCATTAGAAACTTTAAGCATTAGTGTATTTTGACTTTCGGCATTGTACAGATAAATCTTCTTGCAGATCTTTTGTGCAATAAATTATAAATCATTGTTAATTCAGATTACTAAAGTCATTTTTAATGTAACTATTAACAATACTAATACTATAATTTTTAATTCTTACTTATAACTGTTATTACCACATGACTTTTGTAACGTTATTAGTAATACTTCTTTACATTATACTTCCTTACATTTACAAATATTAGTTGACACAATGTTATATAGGCTTACCAATATTTTGTAAAATTGTTGCAAGTAAACCATTGAGGGGCCTAAAAAGTTGTGTTCCACAAAAGCAATCAAATTTTAAAATACAGATATGAAATTGCACTTATAGTGTAAAGCCATAGTGCTTTACCTCCTCACTTGCCAAGAATACTGATATTTTTATCACAATAATGTATCTGGGTTCGATTTGTTTTGTACACAAATTAGGTCGGACGTTACAGCGAGCACACTCTCTTCATATCAAACTCAGAAGATACGAAAGGAGACTGCGAATCGAGACTACATGCTGTGCAAGTTCATCCCCTTACACAGGCCTATGACGCACCTGTTAGATCGTACCCCTCCCTGTCCCCCTCTCGACTGCTGGGCCAAAACGAGACCAGTGAAAGAAACCTCACTTCGCCCTGGATCACTACAGAGGAGAGGACTTCCATCTTTCGTTACATCTCCTGTAAGGAACATCCATTGGAACCCACGTACTGTCGGAGGCAACGGCACATCAAGTGCACCTTGCAGGATATCTGTGGCCCATATCCCAATCGGATTGGACAGTGTTATTTTAAACATGGGTACGACGTGTTTAACGATTTTACTGGGGTGCCTGGTCTATGCCCAGGCGCAATTCCCCCGAGTTCCGCAGCAACCTAACCAACCCAATAACCCAGGAGGTTTCCCAAACCAGCCGAACAACCCAGGAGGTTTCCCAAACCAACCCAATAACCCAGGAGGTTTCCCAAACCAGCCCAACAACCCAGGATTCCCCAACCAGCCGAACAACCCAGGAGGAGGTGGATGGCCCAACGCTCCTGGAGGTGGTCCTGGATTCGGTGCAGGTGGAAACCCTGTTCAGCCCGGAATCCCCATGGCTGGATGTATACCAGGGTGGACTAACTTCGGAAACTATTGCTACAAGTAAGTTTAACCAAAAAGCGAAAAAGATCTATAGAATTGTTAAGATCCATTCATTAGAATGCGAGATGTTCAGTACCATAACAATGAAAGTACCCGTTGATTGGTTGAAAAGTTAGTTCCTCCTGGCAAATGCGATTGAAGACATGTCAAAGAAGACCCTGTAAACGGGGCAAATTCCTGAAAAGCGATATACAGAGATATGCTTCTCATCACCCAGTGACCATGGTCTTATCTTTATTTTCAAAATGTAAACAACCAGTGATCAGGATGGGAAGCGTATTGTAAGACAGCTCCGAAAATTCAACTTTAAACATGTTTAATGCAGGATACTATTTGTAAATGTTACATCTTGGTGACATGTCAAAAAAGAAGAAGAGGAAAAAACCAGAGTGACCTGCTTCTACCCGTCACCTTCGGTCGAAGCCCACGCGCAACAGGTGTATCTGGTCTTGAAGTTCAAGGGGATTTGACAAAGACTAACCGCAAGAAGATCCACTCACAGGCCCAATTTTAACAATTCCATGACCCCTGGAACTCGGTCAGGGTTAAACAAAATTCTTAGGACATGAAAAAAAAAGTCGGGAACTTGTTGGTAGTTTGAGTAATGATTCATGGTTGAAGTGCATTTCGTTTCAATGACTAAGGATTCAAAGGCCATACATGTTCATGGCCTGTTAGATCGGGAAAGAGTTCTAGAGACAAATGAAATTAAGGCTCTTGATTAGTTCTTGACCTACTCGATGGATAGACCGAAAGACAGTTCCTGGGACAAACGAAATTATGGACCTAGTTTTAAGTTTGTTTAGTGAGAGATGCCTGATGTGCAAGTTGTTTAAATTAATTTTACAATTATGCTTTCCTATCTATTTTTAGAGAATCTAAAAGGTCCAATGAGAATATAAAGGACAACTTGAATATTGATCGAAAGTGTTTTGTCAGGCCCTGATCTTAAACCAAACTCTACACCGACTCTTTACGCCTTCAATAGATATTCAGCTAGGAAAGATATTACCTTTGGGGAACTTGTTGGTAGTTTGAGTAATGATTCATGGTTGAAGTGCATTTCGTTTCAATGACTAAGGATTCAAAGGCCATACATGTTCATGGCCTGTTAGATCGGGAAAGAGTTCTAGAGACAAATGAAATTAAGGCTCTTGATTAGTTCTTGACCTACTCGATGGATAGACCGAAAGACAGTTCCTGGGACAAACGAAATTATGGACCTAGTTTTAAGTTTGTTTAGTGAGAGATGCCTGATGTGCAAGTTGTTTAAATTAATTTTACAATTATGCTTTCCTATCTATTTTTAGAGAATCTAAAAGGTCCAATGAGAATATAAAGGACAACTTGAATATTGATCGAAAGTGTTTTGTCAGGCCCTGATCTTAAACCAAACTCTACACCGACTCTTTACGCCTTCAATAGATATTCAGCTAGGAAAGATATTACCTTTGGGGAAATTAATGAGGTATGCAGAATTTGTGCTAATTTTGGGTGTTGTCAGCTTACAGCAGTTTCAGATAAGCTCTTTGGATCTCTACGGTATCACATCAGCTATCAATTTTGAAGTGTAGTTAACGTATGTCTGTCAAGGAGATTTTCCGATTTAAAGCATGCTGCATTAATTACGATCGTCTATATTTGAACTGCTTTGACACGAAACCATTGTTACAAATAATCTAAATGATGACTAAACAAGCGTATGAGGTAATAGCGGCAAAACAAAGCAGAGAAGATTTCTGTTTAAAAAAGGGAAAACACCTTTTCACGACTTGTCGACAATCAAGGGGAGTTTCCCCGCATCAGTTCTATCTAATACCTTGTTCGTCTCAACACTTGGGGTCGACGAAAAAACAAATCACATATTCCTTAACAAAAAGGGGACATTGGCATTTTCCGGTTGAATTATCACCATAAGAACATGTTCACACATTTGTGAAGGATTTGTTAAACCTACATCCTGTTAAAGAGTCTTGCGCCAAGTCGTCAAGTAACATTTTCTTCAGTCATAAATATCGTGAATATTAGGTGAAGATTCTTTCTAGAAGCAGGACTATTTCACAGTTAAGGTAATGGGTTTCAAATAATATTAAATTAACCGAACATTAGGTAAAGAAGGCACATGCAATTTCGTTTGGTGAAATAATCCTCAATTTAGCGTTTATTCAGCCCAATTCCTGGATGCTTATTTTACATTCATTTCTTTTTCAATATTGTGTAGAAACTTATTTAGCGCAGATGTATGTTCCTTTTGATCATAATGGGTTAACATTTTACCCGACAGTTTTAATTTAGAGTGTACGGGTAATACATGCTGCGTGTAGCGCATTTTAAAACACATTTTTACAATAAAAAATGAGATAGCTAACTGACAAACGGAAAAGGGGTTACCAAAGAAGGGGACAGATTGGGTTGACTGAAAAGGAGAACAAAAAGCAATTGTGGTTTAATCAGAAAATGCAAACGTCTGGCGGTTGGACTATCCTATGGTAAATTATTGTTCGGAAGGAAAGCATCACTAAAGAAGGTGTCATTGTCTGTCTTTTGTATTAGTAATTAGTCATTAATTTAGAAAGTATGTGTGCCAAATAGAGGGGCAGACAAACGGACTAGGCTAGGTCTGATGGGCAGTTCCTGTAAGAATATTACAGCTGAAGAGAGGTGGAAAGAAAGAGTGCAGTAGAGAATAGGAGAGAAGAAGAGGGGTAGAGAGAAAGAGAAAGAGAGAGAGAGAGAATGAGATAGTTGAGAACCAAGGAGATATGATCATAGATTAATATCAGAGCATCATCTAACTTGATTTTAGTTGAGTGGTTAATATGGCTATAAACTTGATCAGTTTTTAGCCATACCCACTGCTGTACTCCGTAATTTAAATCAACTTGTTTGAAGAAAAAAAAGAGGGGGGGGGGGGAGTAGAGACCTCAGAATATCTGTCCATTTTCGGACGCAGTAAAATATGGGGAATTTGTATGTATACAACCTGTCTACTTAGTATGTACATACATCTTTTCCTACCATTGTATTTACCCATTCTTGTTTAGAACTGAAAAGCTCCCCACATCCAGATGTCTATACGGTATCATAACCGGACCTGACTAATTTCCCAAAGCCCTAGGACCACTAATCCCAATTAATCCCAATTGACATGAGCCGGCTCACAGTTTTATCCACCGAACATACACCTGTTCTAATTCGGACTCTCATCCAATTCATCACAATACCTGTCCAAACTGGTTTTACACACACAAATGTGTTTGTCATTTTGTTTGTGTTTAATTAAATAAATGGTTTACTACACTCACTACGCACGCACGCGCACGCGCACACCCACGCACATACGCGCACAAAACTATTGCGTTCGTTTAGTATTTTCCCTATTTCCTAAACTATTATTTATTTCATATTCTTCAAGAAACATTTTTTTTGCTTTCAAATTTAGTTTTTTCTTCTTTTTTTTCTTTAAATAAAATACAATGACATCGGGGAAAGTCTTTTGTCGGTATTTTTATTAGGATATATGTTAAGTTGATATCCATTTTTGTTGGGTTGCAGCCCGCTCATAACTAGTTTTACAGATATATCATATTTAATCACTAACATTGAGTCACAGATTGAAGTAGAAATATGAGGTTTAAAAGAAAAAGCGCATTCCTGTGAGGTCAAAAACAAAATAAGAGTCGTAATTGCCGTAACCCATCAAAATTTAGATAAAGAGCATAATAAAACAGAACTAAAAACAGATGTTTGGAGAAAAAAAGTTATGCTACTCTCTGGAAATGACCTGATTTAATTTCCACCAAGTTAGCGAATCTCTGCTGACAATGTGTCATTACCAAGTATTAATCATCGGCAGGATTTGCGACCGCGATTTTTTTTCTTTCTTCTAGTTCTAGGGGACAGGTTACCCCTCTGGCCCCCATGAATCCAGGGGAAGTAGAGGTGGCATGTGAGCTTGATTACCGTGGAAGAGGGTGAAACCCTTCATTTTTTAAAATCCTTCCGTCAAAACTAACATCATAATCAATACATATGTCCTTTGGCAAGACATTAATCTACATTTGTCACTCTCCACCCAGGTGTAAATGGGTACCTGATTTGCCTGAGTGCTAGTTACTTTGGCAGCTCGGCTACAACCAGGGTAATAATGTGTAAAGCGCCGTGAGCGTCAGAGCCCTGTCGGATACCAGCGCTATATAAATATCCATATTTTTGTTATATGTATGACCCTTGCCTTTCATTGCCAGAAAAGTAAAGAATGTGGGCCCTTTTTCTGCGGCTAGATTATTGAATCCCCTCCCCTCCCCCTAGAGTGACCTTGCTGGCTTCTTAAGGCATTCACATTTAGCAATTGACCTTTAAATTCAAAATGGCAAATATCCGGTTAAGTTAGTTTATAAATGGTATCATCACACCGACGTCATGAAAGTCAAACAGGCGCCAAGTTTGGGGCCCAGAATGAAACACACCTACCTGTTCATTACCTCACCAACATCAATATGGCCGATGCGACTTGAAGATCTGTCAAAAAGAAAATAGAAGTACCTACGATCTGGGGATAGGCATTTTCGGCACACGTGTTATATGTAGTGAGTCTTTTCGCCTTCTGTTTGTTCTTGCACAACGACCTTCATGCAAGTATTTCAATGAATCCCTGTTGAAGCATTTTCCCAGATCACCCCCTTTTAGACTTGTCATTGTTGTTGACATGTGGTGGTTATATGTCGGGCTCCTTTCCAGAGGCCTACTTTCGGTAGGCCCCCGTTTAGAGCTAAGCAGATTATTCGCGTGCCTTGTTCTATATACGACCTTTCAGAAATCCACATGACACATTTTTAGATCAATTTAGGGGTGATCTGATTCAGATAATGCCTGGGCTGGGAAGAGATATATGCGAACTGTTTCTGTATGTATTATACAAAGGGATCTAGTAGAGGTTCCGGGGTCTAGTGGATACCAGGTAGAGGTAGAGAGAGAAAAAGACAGATAGAGATATAGAGAAAGGGTGGGGGAGAGAGACAGGTATAATATAAATCATAAAAAGGCAATAGAAGAAAATGTAAGTGAGAGGGAGAGAGAGAGGACGAGAGACAAAGAAAGCTTACATTTTTATTTTATAATTTATATTTACATATTTAATTGCCGTTTCGGTTAAAACTTTGTAATACCTTCAGCAAGACTTTATAGTCACTTAATTGTTTTTAACGATTCCACACCCTTACAAAACACAGTGAGTCCCATGTACTTCATAATTATACAATTACCTGATTACTATTCGACAGGGTTTTCCTTAACAAGTTACATTAATTGTCGATTGGATGTGAGCAGATTCGTCATGGATCTGTGGTAGTTGTTATTGCTAACAAGTTTTATGAAACCGGGCCCTGAACTCATGTTCAATTAAGCAATGGAAATGTGGAAGAAAACAAAGTTTCAAGCCTTTCCACATACAACCGGGCTAAGTCCTACTCTTAATTGAACAATTCTTTAAAAAATAGGAAAATACCACAAAACATGGACATGCCAATACAGTCCAAGCAGACATTGTTTTACCACGAACAACTACATAGACACATGATGACGTCTCAAATCCTGCTCATGAAGTTTGGAATTAAGTGGAATAAATGAATTAGGATAATAAAGCTTGCAGACGAAGCAGGATTATAGAAGACATATTTCATGACAGCTTTGTGTCTCGTGTTAATCAATACTTATTGGAGACAAGTGTTTATACTTATGTTATAAATAGAAATTTAATTGGCCGAGTCTAGCAGAGAAAAAGTTATCCCTGGTAAGTTTGCACGAATACATTTGAGGGTAATATGACAATGGATTTTGATTTTTGTGTAAAAGGGTATTGGTCTTAGTTATGACTCACTTTTGATAATATGTCGCCAGGCTATTACTTTACTTAATTTATTAATGTTTCTGAGATAATCGTAGAAAAATTAAAAGAACTGGATCTAGTTTACAAGTAATTTTATAATAATAAGTAAGCATTTATACCCGAAAACAAAGCATCATACTGAAGTCAAACAGAGATAGCACTTTAAAAAGTTGATAGTTATGATAACAGAACAAACAAATTATGATATAAATGTACGCATTCTTGATTAAAAAAAATATGAAGGGAATACTAGACTGCAGATCGAAACTGTCCAATTTGTCCAGTCTGATCTGAATATTATGAAAATACAATAAGGTCTCCAAATCGTTTCATCTTTTAAATTATGGTTCTATTTGCAATTCATACTTTCCAGGTGTTTTTGGCTTTCTAATTTATCACGGCACTTCCTGCCATCCTCTTGATCAGGCTCACATTGTTCGATTGTGAACCGTTGCCTATTTCTAGATTTCAGATTACTTCAAATATAAAATAAATGTGTTGCTTATTAATTCCTATCCTAACAAACAACAATTCATTAGTACGAAAGGAAACATGAATTTGATCGTAATTACAAGTAAGCGGGCAAATGTTTCATCAGAGCCTGTTACAAAATACAACTTGTTATAAGGTTTACATTTAGATTGATATTTTAGTCGCATCAAATAAAAGTGTTATATATCGTTTTATTTTATACTTTTTTCAGTTATATAAAATGTATGACTTGTTTAGAGTCTGTTTTTGGAAGGAAGAACAGATTTACCGGGGGTGCTGATAAATGAGTCACTACGCTAATATTACTCTCAAGGGGGCGCTGTTTACCCTCGTAATGACTCAAGTAGACCCTGGCGAAAAACGGGGGTTCAAACCGCTAGTCGGGATAGGAAGATTGGTGAGAGTGAATAAGACAGAGGAAAGAAGTGGAAAATGAAAGTAGCAGAATGAAGAGTGAGGGAAAATGTGAAGGAGGGAAAAAGAAGAGAGAATGAAGATGAAGAGAAAGGAAAACGAGGAAGAAGAAGAAGAAGAAAAAGAAGGAGATGAAGAGGGAGAAGAAGAAGGAGAAGGAAAAGAAGATAAAGAAGTAGAAAACGGGCGATTGTCAGAGTATGGCTTCTCGATGTACGAGCTACATCATCAAAAAAGATTTTTCAGAGCGGCATGTGATCGGCTCTGAATGAAATGACAGTATTTTTGGTGTTTTACTTTGTTCACAAAGTTGTTATGGTCTAAATCTTACTCGATTTAAGCTGTGATATATTTGGAAAGTGACTTTAGAGAGACAAAGTCTAAAGCTTTTAAAGAAAATCCGTAGATGGCGCCATACCACTTCCTACTTGATGTGACTTTCATTCCCCCGAGACGTTTATCGACAACCTCATTTGGGATGACAGATGGGATTGTGGTCTTTAGATAAAAAGCTTTCAAATTAAAAATAAGAACAAGAAGAAAAAAAGTTGAGAGTTTTAATTCAATCCATCAGTTTCTTTCTTCTAAGTATAGTCAAACCTGTCTTAGCGATAATTTCTCTACAAAGGCCGCGTGTCCAAAGTGACCATACATCTTGTCTCCCTTGAGAAAGAAATAAGTGTTTTAAAACCTGTGTAGAATGACCACCTGTCTACAGTGGCCACTTTTTCTATTCCCCTTGGGTGGCCGTTATAGACAGGTTTGACTGTACATTTGCCCTTTCTTTCTATGTTGCTTGCTTCGCTGTTGTAAAGGATTATGTTTTCCTTGTGAGCGCATACAGAAACTGATTGATAACGCTGATTATGAACTCTGCCTTAATTGTTTCTGCATTTAAACATGATTCATTTAGTCTACTTATTTTTGTGTTTGTTTCTTTCTTTATTTCGGGGGGGGGGGGGGGTGGAAGAGTTTTTTGTTGTTGCTTTGCTTTGTTTTTAAATCTACAATGTAATAGGCAACAATCAGACATGTTTTTTTAAACGACATCTCTGTTCATAAATGTTCATAAACTGGAATTTTCAATTGCGCCATCTACGCCAAGGAACACTGAATAATTTTTCGAAATGAATTGTATGACATGTCAAGATAATATTTGTTTAAATATATCAAAATTGAAGATTTCTATGAATCAATGATATAAACTAATAAAGGTACTACGAAAACAGTTGAGTTGTCTATTAAAAATTACCCCATAGTCTAAATTAAATATATTATATCAATGATTTAAAGATATTTATTAAAAGTTCCATAATATTTTTGAATCAATATAGAACATTTTCTGGAAATATTATTTTTCTGTAACGCTCGGAGTTGGCCTGGAATGAATTACAAATCATTTTTCATTTCATATCTCAAATACGAACGTTTTCAAACGATTCTTTATTCATCAAAATCTTTAAAATGGTTATCTTTATTATCATAATTTTTTTTATAAATTCTTTTATTTTCACCCTCGTGCAGGTATATCTGGCAGAGGCTACCCTACGATGAAGCCAACATGTTCTGCGCCCGTTTCTCCGCTCAGGCCGTCCCCGGCCAACGCCCCGGCTTCGGCATGCCTCCTCGCGGTCACCTCATCGTCACAAAGGATATGATGCATAACAAATTCCAACATAACTGGCTGAGATACACCGGTGGTGGCGCCAACAAAATCTGGATGGGTCTTGCCGAGTTGCCGTCCGCCCCCGAAAGCAACCGGTATGTTAAGAAAGCATTTTATTTTTTGTTGTGGGGGGGGGGGGGGGGGGGGGGTAACGCTTTAACTAAAAACAATCTATTAAAAAAACCTTAGGCATTTTCAGTTCCCCCTTTTGTCACCTTTTGTGTGACCATAACAATGACATTTTACAACATCTAAACATGGTTTTTGCCAAAAACAATTAATTACAGTAGGGTGCCGAAACTTCCTTTAAATAGACTTGGGGAGGGGGGGGGGGGGGGGTAGTAATGCTTCAACAACAAAACATCTAACAAAACAACCTGAGACACTTTCAGTTGCCTCTTTTGTCACCTTTTTGTGTGACCATGCATAACAATGACATTTTACAACATCTAAACATGATTTTGCCAACGCAATTGATTACAGTAGGGTGCCAAAACTTCCTTTAAATGGACTCTGTGACTATAATAATCAATAATTATACGTTACTTTACGAAAAAATCGAATACGATCAACGTTTCTTGGTCTATTGGATGCGTCAACAGACTCTGGATCACATGGTCTGCGGTTCTTTGGCAAGACATTAATTACATTTGCCAATCTCCACTCTTGTGACGTAAATGGGAACCCGGTGCGAAGTGATTCCTCAAATGCAATAGCGCCTTATCAGGGTCGCTCGGCTAATGCCGGGGTTATCATTGTACAGCGGTTAGGAACATTAGTATGAAAGGTTGTATAAATGTTACTATTATTATCATCATTACCGGGAGGTCCTGGGTTCGAACCCCGGCCGCGTCATACTAAGAGCCTTTAAAAGATGGGAGTTGCTGCTACCTTGTTTGGCGTTCAACAATAAGGGATAGAGCAACGTCGATCTGGCGCTGCTCTGTGGCTGCCGGGCTCACGATCAATTGGGCAAAAAGAATTTCCGTTTCGGTTTAATACAATTTTGAGTGGACTTTAAAAGATTATTATTATTATTATTATTATTATTATTATTATTAACCTTCTAACATCAATTTTCTTTGCTTTCTCTTTCCTAGATACTTCTGGGCTGATGGAACCGAATTCTTTTTCACACGCAACTTCGTCTTCAACCGCTTCAAGCCCGACCAACCGCAGCAGAACGCTCACCGTCAAGCGGTCCACAGCTTCAACAACCGACCGGATAACTCCTGGGTAACGACCAGCGTCGAAACGGAGGTATCCTTCATCTGCCAATACCAATACAAATATTAAAGAACACGTTGTTTAAACCACTGTCTACTGGAACCGATTAATCCCTGTATGAAACCTACGGGGACGAGAGTATTCGGTATTCAACGGGTTAACTCTTTTTGTTTCAACCGCTTCTTTTGGACTTGACGTTATGAACTTTTACCTGATTCCCCCCCCCCCCCCCCCTTCAACATCTCGAGATGGACAAGCGAATTCATCGCACGTTATTTAATTGGTGATGAATCCGAAGGCATTTCAGTGGATTTTTTTTTTACAACTGGTAGTTACCTCCAGGCCACTGCGGTAGTCGAAATTGGAATTTCCACAGGATTTTAAGACAGATTCTGCTTTCACACGTTAACATTTTGTGTTATCCAGGGACTCTGTGCTCGCTTGATATGTATATAAGGACAATATGAATATCAACGTGTGTTTCGCCCGATTTTGGCCGATTATATCCGAACCACGCCGAACTGCACCGAATTGTTTTGATCTATCCTCGTTTAAGCATCGGTAGATTTTATTAAAAATAAATGTATTTTTAATGGATTTGTATTAGATAAATGTGACAACAGATTCTGTAATTAATTTCATGTTCTATCAATTCCTTTAAGAATTTTAACATGTTTACTAAAATGTCCACGTAAAAGACGATTTTTTTGTTTTATTTGAAAAGTACAATAATTGAAAACAAAATCTTGCTGTTTTGGGATTTTAATTTCCTTCAAATTTATATTCATAAACTTAATGTAATGTCAACTAAAATAATGAAAATTAAGAAATATTTGAATGAAAATGTGCAATGTGTGACGTTGGGCAATAATTAGTTTTTCAATGTAAATAAGAAATATTGTATTATTGGAAAATTTGTAAATGTTTAGATGGGTATTGCTGGTGCAACATGAAATAAAAATCAGGCTGTTAACGCAACAAATGAGTGTAAGTTTGTTACTTTTTAACCGGCCATCCTCCTAAATATTCATTCTCATTGAAAATAATTCCTGTTTCTTATACAATCTTATGGATCTTTGATCTAAAAGGTGATCGCTTGAAAAAGCCGCAGATTTGGTAACCATACTGGCCTATCAATCTTGACAGTAGAGAGCGAGAGAGAGAGAGAGAGAGAGAGAGAGAGAGAGAAATTGAAGGGAAGTAAAGACGTGAGAAAGAGAGAGATAGAAAATGGGAATATTCATGGAGAGGATAATACAAAAGAGAGAGAGGGAGAGAGGGGGAGAGAGAATGTGAGTGTGTGTGTGTGTGTGTGAAAGAGAGAGAGAGAGAGAGAGAAACAGAGAGAACCAGAGAGGCAGAGAAAATTACAGTGGGTGGTGTTTCCGGGTTTTTTTCACATCAAAAAAGTAATCTACACACCAACACGCACACCCACACCCGCATGCGACACTTCAGATCAAATAACAGGGGGAACAAACAAACAAAACGATCAAATAAACAAAAAATCAAACAAAAACATTTACGGTAAAAACATGCATTTCAAGGATTGAAACAAGGTCATATAAATCATAGGTATATTTCGTGGAGGGTTGATAACACACATACACAAATTAAAAAATATATTGACCCTAGTTCATGATAATTTTTAAAATGTAGCCTACATTCATGACCATTTTTTTTCTTCTTCTATTTAAATATAATCCCTTCAAGCCATAGACTCGGGGCACCAACGTGATAAGATGATCCAATCCTGATAATTGATCTATTCCCGACATCACAATTTGCTGCTTCCGTTTGACGAATCTGCTCGCGGAACCAACCCGATGAAAACATAGCGTGACGCATTGAACAACTGGCACTGAAGAAAAATCAAGTTAGGGAAGCTTGTCTTAGGTCGAGTACAGACCGTCCCATGAAAAAGGAATCCGCCCTTCATCGGCACCAACTTGAATATCGTTCTGAATCGTCTACTGAATATGAATTCGTAATCTGCACAGACCCTATAGTTCACACTCCATTAAAATCATGTATGTGTCCTGCCGTGAAACCTAGCCCAGTTTATAAAAACAAAAGACTACAACTGGAACAACAACAACAACAACGGATGTGTCTTTCAGGGCATATGTACTTAGGTCTCTGTATAGTCTTTCAACTTAGACACCAGATCATTAATTATTACGTCTGACACCGGTTTGTGCCTGTAAACTAATGAAAGCATGTTTCGGATACTGAATGACAGATATTAGATGCAATATCCTTAAAGGTATAACTTTTCCCGTGTTTATACATGCATATTCTGATAAAAACGTACGAAAGACCATGCCTATGGAAAACTTTGTAAATTAAAAAAGGTTTACAACACGCTTAGAGAGATGTTTTGATAACAGAATCAAGCATTACGATGTTAACATCTACTAGAGATTGTCGTCTCAAGTAAACTATATTAAATTGCACGAAAGTTACATCTAATCGAATTGTTCTGTCCGCTTTTTTCAAACGCTAATAATCAAACAAAATCGTCATGAAGAACAACGACATTTTGATATCGAGAATTCATCTGCGTTATCAGCATTGCTGGGACACCCTGTAAATGAGTTAATTAATGTGTCGTATTCTACTGTGGTTTAAGGAGCATCATAAGATTAAGGCAAAGTTCGAGGAAGAAGGGGGAGCGCGTTTTAGCTATCGCCTCACAAGGAGGTTTACTTTTCGCTGCATCGTTGTGCACACGGCAATAAGGAGGGGTCCGATGTTCGTTGACGTTCTTGGTTGGAAACTTGGGGATGACCAGCGAAAAATCTGTTTGGCGTCAGCAAAGGAAAGCTCATTGACTTGTCGACAGCTACATTGACTAGGAAGAGAGCCTGACATCAGTCCAGGTTTCTTTATTGCCTTGATATTCACCCTCTATCCCAAAAAACTTGGTCATAATTAGTTGTTCAGAGTAATAATCATTAGATATACTCAAGTAACATTGCAACGCACATACAACAAACGTGGAAGAGACTGGTTCCCAACCCCAACTCACGGCCGAAACCGGACAATATCTTATTACAGAGAAGAGAGTCACAGTCTTAACTTTTTTCGACGTTCGACAGAGACTTGGAAGGAGGAAAGGAGGTGTCAGTTTCCCGGTAGCTGAGGGTGATTTTGGACGAATTTTAGAACTAAAACCAGAGCAAGGATGAAGCATTTGTTGGGTGTGGCTTGCCTGTTGGCTGTTTTAGCGGAGGCGTATGGACAGGGCTTCGGGCAGGGAACCTACCCTATGGAAGGATGCATACCCGGCTGGACTAACTTCGGAAAATACTGCTATAGGTAAATATCCCCCCCCCCCCTTCGTAACCCTTTCAGGGAACTTTATTTCACATATCTACAACGTTCACAACAACATACATATAACATTACAACATTATTTTAGCATATCAATCGAAGCTTCAACCTTTTTTTCATTAACCTTTGCTTTACTTTTAGAATTTAAATGTGACATCAATTCATACTTCAAATTAGTTGAAAAGTTGTACCATTCATTTTGCTTTTTGTTTTAAAATGTTTAACGTAGTTCTTATAAATAACATATTCAGCAAAATTAATAAAAATGTTTAACAAGTAATTATCTTACTTTCCTATATCATATCCAATATTAAAGTCTTCTCATTTTTGTCAATATCTAATATTAGAAAAAAGTATGGAAAATTGTACGCCAATCAAATTGTTAGTTTCCATGGTTTAGCACCTCTGTTTTCCACAAAGCTAGCATATTTGTTTTCTTACCTCTTTTTAATAACATGATAATGACATTATGGTTTATTCGTGATTTTGTTTGAATGTTAGGCTTCCTGGAGTAATTTCATTTTTTGTAAAGGAATTTTTGGCTTGGACCGAATAAATAAAGATTGCGTATACGAGCACGGGGCTTCCTTGGGTAAACAAAATTATCAGTAGTATTATTATTGTGATTATTATAAAGAGTTCCGAAATTTAATGTATACATTTCAATTCAATACGATTTAAAAAAGAAGTTGTGTAAAAACTTGTTTTTCAAGCCTGGCTATAAGTAACTTCAGGTAAAAATGTTAACACTCTGTACTGCATTTTAAAACTTGAACAAAAACAATGAAAAAAGAAAGAAAAGGAAAGTAATGAAAGGAAACTGAGATACAATGATACCTGTCTATAAGGGCCACCCAATGAAAACAGGAAAGTCTTCTGTTGTAGACAGATTCTAAAACACAAGTTTCATCATTGATGGGGATATTAAAGATGACCACTATAGAGCGGTGGCCCTTATAGAGAGGTGACCACTAAGACATGTTTGATATTATAATTATGCTCTTGTATCCATTAACTTTATCCAGGAGAGCAGTCATTTATACAGGAATAAAAAGAAAGACAACTGGCGCTGCAATTAGAAATCAAAGTCAATCGACTCATGCATATTACATTTTCGAAAATCCTGACAGATACCATGTAGACCCTTTTGTTTGTGATGCTCCCTCATTCATAAGCTGGATGTAATTATAAACAGAATTAAAGAATGGAGATGTTATCAACAATTGCAAAGGGGAGCCAGCAGTATCCCCAAGATCCTCGAACAAATTTCGAGCTTTAAAAGTAGAAATCCTGAACAATGATTATTCAAATTTTACTCGAAACCGTGCTGGAGTTCGAAGGTGATTTATTTTCGTTAAACATTTTCACCGCCATGGCTGCTGAAAGTTACAGCGTTATGATTTCATCATCAAATTAGCGCAAAAAAAGTTATTATCTAACGCTAGAAAGTCGCGTGCTTATTCCATCGTTGTGCAAACATGCTAAAAGAATTATTTGTGTCCAAAATGATCATTTCTGTAGGCATTTGGACTGGGGATCATGAGTTGCAATGTCAAAATATGATATTATTTATATCTAAAAAAGGGCGAGGATTTTATATCGTACTATTACATTGTGAAGAAAAAAAACCAATCTAGAGGCTATGCGGAACGTTTAAACTATAATAAATAAGGGTTGTGAGGCTTTTTTATCACCAAATTGACAAGAAATTGATTCAGTACGGCTGGAAATTAAGTTTTTTAAATAGAGAGCAGCGCAAATAGATGGGACCAGGCAAATGTGGTATCAAAATTTGGTCCACCATTTTAGCTTCTTTCCCAGTGGCATTTTGGAATATATATGGTTTAGAAAGCGAATGCTTTGCGTTACTTTTCGTCTACTTGGATATAAGAGAAGGCTTGAAAAGGAGTCTTTTCACCTTCACGATAATTCAACCTTGTATGGGAGGCTGCATCGTCAATAATAAAAGGAAATTAGATAATTGTTACCAAGAACTTTCTTGGGGCCCCATTATATCATGTGTTTAATAATACTTAATTCTCCTTTAGGTGCGCATGTACAAACCGCATCAGCGTCATCATCACAATTAGAAGCCAATCTTTATTTATAACCTACAATTCTTTAGAGATAAAACGAGAAAAGATCAAAATGTATGAGTCTTGTGATCCGTTCTGCTGGAGGAAAACTTTCCAGGACGTAGATGTATCTGTCGCTTCCCGAGCTTAGCGCAGCCTCTAAAAGTAGTACGTGCTGCGATTAGACCTCGTGCTATTGAAGACATAATGTGACGGGCTGACGGCTTTCCCTTGCGCGTGAGGCTGCATTATCACCATCAGACACAATGTCCAAGTTCCAAAACTTCTGGGAAAATGTTAACATGTGTCTAAATCTTAAAATCCATACATGCAGTATACGATTCGTAACTTTTCCTGGACGACACAGCATGCTCCCGCAAAGATTATGTTTTATTCTGGAAGTCAAATTTCTCTCCTTTTTCATAATTACTGAAAGGATATTGCTCGTAATACCGAAATGTTATTGTGAAATCGTTCAATTAACCCATCGTTTTTATATTTCTTCGAAAGATTGTGGTGGTATTTGATATCAAGTCAAATGCAATCTTTAAAAAAAGTATTTGATATAGCACATTTTCCTTGCAGTTATAAAGTGCTGAACACAATACTCCAAAAACTATCTGGACTCGACAAATAACAAAATCCTCGAATCTCTTTAAATGCTAATACGTAAGAATTATGAGAGATTGTAACTAATGCAGTATAATTATGTTTGAATGTTATCCACATCTCCCTATTAAAATTCAACCACAAATTACAAAGAATGGTTATTCGAGACACCTCACTTAATATACATAAATGTATTATCCTTTTATTCGCTGCTATTAGCGGATATGGATTGCTTTGAAATATAATATCATCAATAAGAATACCGGGCTTTTTATATGTGTAGAGATTTATAAGTAGTATTATCTAGTTCTAGGTTGCTATCGCTACTGCTACTGCCTAGGAGGGTTCCCGGATTCGGAAAAGGAGGGGGCAAAATACCAAAAATTGAATTTATGACAATCAAAACACACTCAAAAAAAAATTATCCCCCCCCCCAACAACAAAAAAACTAAAATGAATACATTTATACATTTATAAGTTAATAAATTATTTAAAAAAATAAAAATAATCCAAAAACAAACAAACTAAATAAGTAATTGGGGGAATATCAATTTGGTTTCATCAAGGGAGCATGGGACGATAGTTCCCCCGATGAACGTCTGTTTTTTTCCATTTCTATTACGGATCGATGGATAGCTTTTTAAAAGTTCATTAATCATTTCTTTATTAAACTTTGATGAAGAAATTGCCACCTTTAATGGTGCTGCTGAACGACTAAATATCAACCAATCAAAAGCCAAATTCTTAGAGTTTTCCAACTAAATTCAGTCTTCTTTGTGTTCGACTACTGGGATTGCAATCAAATTAAGAATTAAAACACAAATATTTTGATAAAAAATGATTTTAAAAAGATGACTATTCAAACTTAAAACATCAAAAGCAGGAGCAGCAGGAGAGGGGTGCGCCTGACCCCCTTTTGTAACCACACCCTTTTGATGCGCTACTGTGTTCTATCGAGAATAGGCGTACACTTATCCTTGTGATTAATGTGATTAAAGGCTCTGTCATGATTAAAGGGCAATCTATATTCGTTAACCTTACCAATGTTTAGAGATTATCGGCTCAACTGAAATGACGCTTACTGTTCATGATAATCATGTTATACATTAACAACAAAACCAGAAATGAACTTCCAAAACATTGAGGAAGCACAATTTGTATTTAGGCCTATAGTTGCAGGCTCTGTATCTGCCAATAGAGGATAATGATGAATGGAGCATTAATATCTGTAATTTCCTATTCTGAGACGCAGAGGGATATTGAGATAAAGTATTTACATTAAAGTGAACAAAACATATTGAAGGAGAGATAGAAAGAGGGAGTGAGAGTGAGAGAGAAATAGAGAGAGAGAGAGAGAGAAAGAGAGAGAGAGGGAGAGAGAGGAGAGAGCGAGTGAGAGAGAGAGGGGAGAGACAGCATAAAATGCATGATTAAAAGGAAATTTTGCTCGGTCAACTCTTTCACTCCGTTTTGTGAAACATCGTTAATACATGATATCTTAACAAGTTCTATCTTGTGATGAAAACATAATAAGTTATGGTTGATACAATAACGTAATTCTATACCCTTGTATGTAACTGTTTGGCATATGTTTGGATAAAGATCATTGATATAGTGGATACATTCGTAGATCAGTGAGCTCATCCATGACGTAATGTGCACATGATAAAATCGATTGTGGCTGGCACTTTTTAAATAACAAATTATAGAGCGGAACCTATTAATTTACCATTTTTTTTGCGGTTGCATTGGAGGCCGATAGTTTAAAGTTAGTTTGCACATACATGCACCAAGGGTTTTGTATCTCTTCTGACACAACATACCGCAATACAACATGGTGTCCAGTTTGAGCCAATCTTAATTGCTGTAAACTGTTTGGACATTGATATCATGGCTTATCAAGCTATTGAGATGACAGATCAAGGAAATTATTTCGCGGTTTCCCGGGTTGCATAAGCATGAATGAGTGACGAGATATTCGTCTTTTGAACAAAAATGGGAGATCGAAGATTTTTTTTCCATTTAGAAACTATAAAATAACATACAGTTATTTCCAAAACATCCTTGAAGTGTCAGAAATGTTGCTATTTTTACCTATGTCTCCTGGAAGATGAAAAATATTAACCTTTAAATCTGTTTTAAAATATCCCTGATAATTGTGCGTTTCCAATGCCAAACAAGCGACTATGTTGTTCGTTTGCCGAATGAATTAGTTGAATATGGTCCTAGGCGTCTTTTTTTCTCTCTGAAAGACCAGTTTGTTGTTAGCACTCGGTAGAAATGACTCCAAATATCCACCGATATTTAAAACATGAACATGACGGCGAAGTCCATTATTAGCGTAGAATATAAAACTGCAAAAGTCGTGGAGGTGAATCATGAGTACCTTTTGTTCGCCCTCTTGAGACGAATACTTACACTTGTGTACCAAAGAATGTACCGTCGGTGAATAAATGAATAAGTATTACATATCTTCCATGAACTCGCATCCAGTATGAGGTGGGGGGGGGGGGGGGGGGGGGGGGGGTCATAGTGTCATGCATAAAATATGCTGCGGGTAGTACGGAAATTACTTAACGACTCCGATTAGCTTCGTAATTATTGATTAGCATTCGGGGTTCAGGCGATAGACAAGATAGATGGTAAATGACCTGAGCATTGTTTCTCGAAAGCGGCATTAGTACAAGCTTGCGAACGTCCCATTGAAATGCATGTACAGTGGAACCTGTCTATAAAGACCACAGAAGGGGGAAAAAGTGGTCTTTGAAGATAGGTGGTCCTTATGTACAGGTTCCTTTAGTACATGTTTCAATGAGAAACTATTTTCAAGGGAAACAAACATTCGGGCCCGAATTCACAAAGGAGGTTTGTCGACAAACCTCCTTAGTGAATTCGGGCCATTGTTTTTGTAGACAGGTGGTCTTTCTCTACAGGTGGTCACTAAAGCAGGTTTCACTGTATTTATAACATTTACACGAGATGTCGGCTCACTTTTTTATTGACGGTTTCGTGAAACGATTCCCTTTCAAAATTCCATTACCTTTTAGAAGTCAGTCACAACCACCAAACCTTTTCTAGGAACCCACCCGGCAGCATGACGTGGATATTGGACAAATTATTGAATTAGTCCAAATCAAGTCCACATTATAACAAGCTACCGGAGGCTTAGAAAAGTGGGTCTAAATATACAGCTTAGAGAGATGACTGATAGTATAAAATCGAAGTAAAGCATTGAATACAGACATTCTCTGTTACATTTTGGCGATCTAGAAGATAATAATTAGATGGTTTGTGCTATGAAAACTTCAAAGGAGATACAGAAATAGAGATAGAAATAGATCGAGTGAAAGAGAGGGAGAGAGAGAAATAGATTGAGTGAAAGAGAGGAAACACAAATTGTGGGGGCGTGGTAAAATAATAATTTATATACGGTATATCATTCAGGTAAGTAACGCGTCAGCACAAACAGATTATTCATTTACATCTTTTTGTTTGAGGTGATCAACCTGCTGATCTTGTTTCCGCTCGAGTAGACTACCGATTTCCTGAACTTGGAGGCTATGCCAAGGACGCAGAAGTTCGGCGAAACTTGTGACCCGATCAGGGCCCTGTTTCATAAAACTTGTTATCAATAACAAATGCTAAATTTCTTTGACAAATTTGCCCTCAGCCAATCAAATGCCACGATTTCAGTAGCTTATAACAGATATTTTAAATTGTTATTGACAACAAATTTTATGAAACAGGGCCCGGAAGCAAATCAGGACCTTGTTCCTTCGAACTTATCAACCACTGCTAAATTTTTATATCATATTTGCTCACAGCCAGTAGAATGCAATGATTTCAGTAGCTTAGAGCAGTTAATGTCTTTACAAAATCCGGTAAATGTGCCATGAGGGTAGTTATGTATATCCATGGTTTTATTGGTTTCAAGTTTATGAAACGAGCCCAGATCCCTGAAAATAAGTCATAATCTATATAACATCCCGCTGGTCTATTAAGAATATTCTCAATTAAGCACACATGATTTCAGTTAAATTTTTAAGAAGAAGACAAGAAAACGAAATTAGAATCCAGATTTGTAAAAAAAAATCATGTAAATGCATAATGTGTTTTTACACTTAATAGATCTAAGACCCTCATAATAGTCTCGAAACAAATTAGCATTATAATTAAGCTATAACAAAGCTTTTTCAAAAATAAAAAGATGAAAGGAAAACATTCAAAAGGACTCGAGTTCGTGAAAACTCTTGTCTGAATAACTTTTGCTGCAGAAGAATTTTGAAAAGCCTTAAAAATTATAATTGTCTTTCTAAGGTACAATCTTTATTGCAGGTGGATGTTTAACAACAAGTTTAGAGTAGAAGCATTCACAATTTGTAACAATTTGTATTGTTAAAAGAGCAGGAATTCAATCGGACCTAAAGTGACTTATTGATGTTTGGCGATGACCTCCTTGATAAAAGACCCTGCTCTTAAACTCGTTAAAGTTCAAGAATGCAGGATGGAAACTAATTTACCTCTGACTGAGAAGTAGGACACCGAGTGTAGTGTAATGAACGGGTACATGCGGGTCAGTAAACACAACCCGAGTTCAGTTGTGTTGCCAATTTGAGGTCATGATCAGTACAAAATGATTGGTCATGTTTGGGTTAAAAGTTTACAAAATGAGTTCAATAGTGTTGCCAATTTGAGATCATGGCCAGTTCAAAGAGGTGGGTCGACTGTTTTAAGTTTACAACCTGAGTTCAATAGTGTTGCCAATTTGAGGTCAAGATCAGTTTAAAGAGACGGGTCATGCTTAGATTGTAAGCTCACAACATGAGTTTAGAAGTGTTGCCAATTTGAGGTCAAGATCAGTTTAAAGAGACAGGTCATGCTTAAATTGTAAACTCACAACATGAGTTTAGAAATGTTGCCAATTTGAGGTCAAGATCAGTTTAAAAAGACGGGTCATGCTTAAATTGTAAGCTCACAACATGAGTTTAGAAGTGTTGCCAATTTGAGGTCATGATCAGTTTAAAGAGACGGGTCATGCTTAAATTATAAACTCACAACATGAGTTTAGAAGTGTTGCCAATTTGAGGTCAAGATCAGTTTAAAAGACGGGTCATGGTTAAATTGTAAACTCACAACATGAGTTTAGAAGTGTTGCCAATTTGAGGTCATGATCAGTTTTAAGATCCGGGTCATGCTTAAATACGAGTTTAGAAGTGTTGCCAATTTGAAGTCATGATCAGTTTAAAGAGACGGGTCATGCTTAGATTGTAAACTCACAACACGAGTTTAGAAGTGTTGCCAATTTGAGGTCATGATCAGTTTTAAGATCCGGGTCATGCTTAAATACGAGTTTAGAAGTGTTGCCAATTTGAAGTCATGATCAGTTTTAAGAGACGGGTCATGCTTAAATTGTAAGCTCACAACATGAGTTTAGAAGTGTTACCAATTTGAGGTCAAGATCAGTTTAAAGAGACGGGTCATGCTTAGATTGTAAGCTCACAACATGAGTTTAGAAGTGTTGCCAATTTGAGGTCAAGATCAGTTTAAAGAGACGGGTCATGCTTAAATTGTAAACTCACAACACGAGTTTCGAAGTGTTGCCAATTTGAGGTCATGATCAGTTTTAAGATCCGGGTCATGCTTAAATACGAGTTTAGAAGTGTTGCCAATTTGAAGTCATGATCAGTTTAAAGAGACGGGTCATGCTTAGATTGTAAACTCACAACACGAGTTTAGAAGTGTTGCCAATTTGAGGTCATGATCAGTTTTAAGATCCGGGTCATGCTTAAATACGAGTTTAGAAGTGTTGCCAATTTGAAGTCATGATCAGTTTAAAGAGACGGGTCATGCTTAGATTGTAAACTCACAACACGAGTTTAGAAGTGTTGCCAATTTGAGGTCATGATCAGTACAAAGAGACGGGTCATGTTTGAGTTGTAAGTTTACAACACGAGTTCAATAGTGTTCCTAATTCAAGGTCACGCTCAGTTCAAATAGAGGTGGGTCATGTTTTGAGTTGTACGTTTGGTTAAGAGTGGGAGGATGGACAGTGTAATAACGGATATGCTGCTGAACACTCATGAAAGAAATGTTGACAGAAGGATTTTTAACTTTGTAAACAAAAAAGAGATTTTGAAAATAATCTGTATTGGTTACTGAACAGTTCAAATGATCGCGATTGAGGAACTACAAGAAAGAAGAACATGCGGTGAGCTATGCAAATTCCTATGGGTAAAATATATGCGCCTCATCAAAAGAGTAAGAAATCAGAAACGCTAAAAGGATAAAAATTCAGTGAGAATGCGTGTATGAAAATATATACCTTACCCAAAAGGAATTGGGTATGGGTTTAAGGGGAGTTGTAGACATGTCTGAAAAAGGGAACCTGGCAGGAATGCACCACCGAGAGTGGAGAGGGTGCAGAAATTGTGTAAGGGGCTGCGGAAAAGCCTGAATACCATGACCCGCGTAAAGAATGACATATCTGCACAGATGTTTTATTTGCGATATATATATTTTCTATCTTTTCCCAACCTCATCCCCAGATTCTTCTACCAAAGAATGAACTGGCTCCAGGCACAAAGAGAATGCAACAAATATTCTGCCACCAACGGCACCACGCCTAGAGGCTATCTTATGACGTCGAAAGACCAACAGCACAACAATTTCCAGCACAACTGGCTACGTTATACAGGGGGAGGAGCAAACAAAGTATGGCTGGACTTTCGGAGAAAACCAACAATAAGTAAGTATTTTGGGAAGGGAAGTTTACAGCAACTTCCTTTAAGACGCAAAAGATAGATAAAGGGCGACGTTGATAGGACTTACGCTGAAGTCTTTGACAAAGCTTACCCTAATCATGATAATCATTCATAACCAATATACTCTTATGGATTTAGGAGAAGACAAACAACGAAAAGAAATAAAGGAAAAATGGGAGGAAGAATTAGCAGCTGAGCTTTTTATTACTATGTTATTTATTTAAAAGGAAAATATAGTACAAAAGGAATTCTGAAAGAATTACCAAAGCTAAAAACTGGATTTTAAATTCAGATCAAATGTTGCGTTGACATTTGTAGCGGGCACCTAGCTTTGTGATATCTCATTATTCACAGTCAGTGGTGTAGCGAATGCTCAGACAGTGACAGTATCACTAGGGGGCATCCGCCTTTACTTGATGGATAAAACTACAAATTAAAAGGCCGCCGATTTCGCAAGATCGTTTAGAAAGGGGTTTTCTTTCAATTTTCTGTTCCCCATGTCTCTTCCTTTCTTTTTTTCTCTTTCTTTAAAACAATATTTTGACGCCCCTACCCCCAGACCCCTCACCCCTCTTTAGCTAAATCACGGGCCACAACTGTTTCACACATGGTAAAGACATTGCGAAGACAATGTTATCACACTATCAATACCGTAGGTGCCCCATCGTTTTTGTTTTTTTCGCACCACATTTCGTGGAGAAAACTCTTTTCGTTCGGGCTGGGATATGCGGAAACGCACAAATCATGTTGTCCCTCAGAGGGAACGGTCTAAGGAGGTTACCTTGGACAAACAAGACACATTGTTATTATTATTATCAATAATATAATCATCGTTATTATTATTATTATCATCATCATCATTAATATTATTATCATTATCATTATTATTAATATTATTATTGTTATAATTATTATTATCATTATTATTATTATTATTATTATTATCATCATTATTATTATTATTATCATCATTATTATTATTATCATTATTATTATCATTATTATTATTATTATTATTATTTTCATTATTATTATTATCGTCATCATTATCATTGTTATCACTACCATTATCCCCCCCCCCTCTTTTGCAGCTACTTCTGGGCCGATGGAACCCCGCTCCTCCCCACCCAGTGGAACAAGTGGAAGATTGACCAGCCCCAGATCAACGCCCACATACAAGGCGTCCATACATTCGACAACATGGTGGATATGACCTGGGTGACGTCATTCTACAAGACCGAGATGTCGTTTATCTGCCAGTATCAATACATGCTCTAGAGTGGAGTAGTTTTTATTTGTAATTATTATGTTTTCTGGCTATGTTTCATAAAAACTGGCTACAACTTTAACAACTGCGACAGTCACATAAAAACATGAAACGAAATGGATTTTAACACAAAAGTTGCGATAATTGCTACAATCCCGTAATAGTCTAGCATCAGCGAACTATGACATACTGTACGTGGAAACTGCCGACAGTATGTCTTCAGATTTTTCTTCATTGCCAAATTTATTCATTTGTGGAAGCTTATATAAATTAGTATTTAAGTTATTTAATTCACGCTTTATGAGATAGGGCCTGAAACAGCTTTTTCAAAAAAAAAGTAATTACTAGAAATTAAAAATGTTAATTGTGAGAAATCCGCTTAAAACTCTTAAGTCACTAAGCTAAGATGAAAACTTAGAATGCGACTGTGGATATATAAATGGTTTTACAAATGAGAAGGAGAGACCCTGTAGAATGGAGAAAATCGATTCCATTGCTTGCTTGCGTCTTGCAGGTTTTGCAATTGTTTTATCATCAATAATTTTGATAGTTTCATCAGTAGTGTGAGAAAATTTGGGGCTTATTGATAATGTCATTCAAATTGTTTCCTAGTTTGATGTCAATATTCTTCTTTTTCTTCTTCTTCTTCATCATCATCTTCTTCTTCTTCTTTTTCTTCTTGTTATTATAATTGTTATTATCAGTATTGTTATAATCATTACTGTTATTATTATTGTTATCATTATTACTACTACTAGTAGGGTGATCACACTGCCTGTGCAAACAGTCTGCTCCGCGAACACACACACACACAACAGCAGTCAGTTGGTAGAAATAGCAATTTTTGTAAATGTATTAAAAAAAAACTAAACAATATTTTTGAATTTTTATTTCACATATATTTCAAGCATATCTTTAACTACAATTCTGTGTAGTTTCATTGTTATAGACATTTGGAAAATATGTTAATTATTGAATTAGAATATTGTCTTTTCAGCCATGTGTGACATGGCCCGCTGATCGCCCATTGAATCGCGCTGCTATTCTGCGTGGTGAACAAAATGCACCTCAATGTATAAAACTCCCCTACAAAAATGCAATATCCTCATGTGTTTCACTCATTGAATTAATTTGTTATTTACACTCAAGGTAGCCACAACTGTACTAAAATCACTTAAGTTTCTGCCATTCTGAAATTCAGTCCCTGTTGAATGTTATGGCCAGGAGGGTTACCATCATGCCCAAAGATTGAATGGTATCTCGGAAAATCGTCATAAATCCTCAAATCTGACATCTTTGAAAAAGGCAGATCTACTGTGATGTAGCTGAAAGTCTACAAATTCTTATCATATGATCGGTTTTTCTGAATTATTTGTGAAACACATGAGGAAATAGCTGTGACGGTGATCCAAGTAATTTCCATCGCCATATTGTATTGGCATTGCAAAAATATTAGGAATTTAAGGTCAATATTTGGTGTAAATATGATCTATGAATATATGATTTAAAAAATGCCCCTAAAATGAACAGTTTGACTTTCCTTATTTGCATAATGAGTGCGCGAATATATAATTAGCTGAAATGACCTATTTTGCATATTGGATGAATATTCATGATTTTATTTTATTACAAATGAAATATATTTCCATACCTGTGTGATATACATAGGTTTCACTGATGTATCATGTTCGGTTTTGATTTGATTACATAATTTATGCGCATATTAATTAGGCGGACTTAGTTATTTTCACAACTTTTTTTTATATCTGCAGATTCGCAAGAATGGCAAAAATTACTTATTTTGTTGGCTTCTGTTTTCAAAACGGTAATAGATATACGAATTTTCTTTTTTGTATTTTTTACCACAAAGATGATATTTTAGTGTCTGATAATTTAGTTTATTATATGTGTCCAAAAAAGTGATGAATTAAGTTATCAACTTTGTCGAGTTATGCCATTTTTGACAATTTGACCATTTCTGGCAGGTTTTTCGGTAATTTTGCGATATCAAAATAATGGTATAAAATCACAACGCATTGACCGATTTCAATTCTGTCTTTTGTTTTTTGAAGCTTTCATAAAGCTTGATCATTTGCAACCATCAAATAACATGTGTTTGTTGTAATTATTTTTGGTGTGCTATACCTACTACTACTCTTATTATTATTATCATTACTATTATAAATGTAATTATCACTGATGTTACAATTGTCGATATATGTTTCGTTATCAATCCATTATTTTTTCATAGTCAATATTTTTTGCATTTTTTTGTACCAACCAATTTCATAAAACTTTATCACTACTATTCCTATAATTTTGGACTATATATTTTTTAAATTAGAATTGTAAATATTTTTTTCTTGAATTAGGAACGAGCAGTAGATGCATTAAGGTAAATATTGTAAGTAATTACTGTTAGTAATACTTGCAAGAAATATAATAGCGATGCAAGCAACGAAAGAGTATAGATATGAGTGGCATTAACACAGAAGGTAAAAGTATTAATTTTTACAGAAAAGTTTGTAACAGGAATTTTCCTGAACTGAATTTCATACGGAAAACTATAGGGTAAGACACTTTTTAGTGTAAGGCATTACGAAGCTGTGTATAATAGTAAATTGAAGACTTGCTCCCATACCTGTTTTGTATATTCAATCAGCAGATGTTTGAGATTTATTGTATTATTACCAACGTTCCTTCTCTCCCCTTTCCTTTTCTTCTCTGCAAGTCACTCTTTTTTATTATTATTTGTATTGTTGTAACAAGTTGAGGGCTACGGGCACGTCAAGCTACTTTGCTTATTTCTGTAGCCCTCCTGCATCTAATGTATGTTAATTATGCATTCAATATATTTGTTTAAATTTAATAAATTTATTTCATTTCGTTTATTATCTGTATAAAATTATATACACTTGAAATATTGTATCAAACCATATTATGTTCATGAAAATGTATGATGAAAAAAAGAAAAAAGATGCAGAAACCAATAAATCAAATCAAATCAAATCAAATGATTATGGGTAGCTTAAAGAATGCAATTCTCACGATCTAGTACATTTCTGATAGATAAGACATTATTTAATTTGTTTCACGTAAGTATTTTATGTTATTTTTAATGTGAACCTAAGATGAACTAAATGTGCAATAAATAAAGTGCAATATAATTCTCAATTGTGCGTGCCTCTTGAAAATGAGTATTGGTAAAGTTAAATCATTAATATTGATATTTTTTAATTTTGACAGTTTTACGAATTATGCGCACCCCTCCCCCTTACCCACAGAAATACACATTCCTTCCAAGTGTACAATAATGTCATGTAGTTGCATATCAACTATACAAAGAGGTTGATACATTTCAAAACATGCCTCATCCACCTTCTATCAACATCTAACTTTTTTAACAAGTACCGATGTCCTGCATCTAAATGGACACAACAATTGTACCAAACAAAACCAAAACGAACCTCAAAGAAAAGCGGAGTTGTAAAAAGCGACTGTTCAGCCACGATGCGGAATAATAATTAGTCAAGATCGTATACATGAACGGTGATTAAGCATTTGTCTGTAAAGCGCAAGAAATATATAAATATTTATTTATATTTTTTGAAAAATTTTAACATTGAGTTAAAAGACATCGTTGTTGCTGGTTTAAAGATGAATGAATAGGGTGAAACGAGGGGCGAGAAGGAGTGAGCTGAGAAGTAGAGTGAGAAATGGGAAACGGGGGGCGGGGGGGGGGGGGGGGTCAGAGTTGGATGCAGATTGGATAAGAGAAGATTGTGCGTTGCAAGAGAGAGAGGTGAGAGGAATATCGGGAAGGAAACACAAAGAGAAGGAAAAGACAAATAGAAGGAGATGACGAAGGGAAAGAAAAAATGATTTTAGACAGTAGAGGAAAAGGAGAATTGGAAAACGTAAACTAATATATGAAGCCCCCCTCCCCCAGCAAACCCACTCCCGTTGGATGTTAGGTAGAACCTGAGATATAATTCAACCATGTTGTGGTGATTATTTATGCCGGCAATGATGGCGGCCTTGCAGTATAAACGTAATCCCCGGTGCTATAGGCGAGTCTCACGGAATGATATTATTAGCATGATTATAGCCGGTCATTAATAGAAACATTCTTCTGCTTTCATCCTTTCGATTACGCATTAGGAGTTTTTTTCAATGATGCGAAAAATAATCGACAGAAAACAACCATGCTAAAATATATAAATGGCCTAATTAAGTTTACAATTTTCATTGGTTCAAAGGTCGGTATTATACAAACAGTATTGAAAAGAATGCTTGAATTGTATTCAATGATAATCCATTAATTGATGATCATTGCGCAAAGATACAATCGTCTTAGTTTGGGGCTTTCATTTTTATAGACCTATATTGCCTTTAAACAAATCATCCTATAATAATATATCTTATGTTGATTACGATAGGAATAACAACAATAATAACAATAATGCTACTACCTTTATACTCCAACTTGTACTACTACTACTACTACTACTACTACCAGGGGCGGATCTAGCTTTTTGCTAAGGGGGGGGTTTGACCAAAATAATGACGATGCGGAGCATCGTCCACGAGCCGCGAAGCGGCGAGCCGATTTTTTTGTGGGTGTTTATTTGAACCCCGTAAGTGATGTTTTCCGGGCATCTATTAACACAATGGAGACCATAAAAAGCAGTGCATGATAACGTCTTTTTAATCAAGTAACAGTTAAATAAAATAATGACGATGCGGAGCATCGTCCACGAGCCGCGAAGCGGCGAGCCGATTTTTTTTTGGGTGTTTATTTGAACCCCGTAAGTGATGTTTTCCTGGCATCTATTAACACAATGGAGACCATAAAAAGCAGTGCATGATAACGTCTTTTTAAATCAAGTAACAGTTAAATACACAGTTATATCCAGAGTTATCATGTGTTTGGTTAAGTTACCAGATGAGTTGAATATCTTCTCACAATATTTGCACTTGAAAGGGTTTCTCTCCAGCGTGCGTTCTTTTTTCTTTCTTTTTTTCTTTTTTTTTCTCTTTTTTTTCCCTTTTTTTTTTTTTTTTTTTTTTTTTTTTTTGGCCGCCCAAGGGGGGGGGGGGGTTTAAACCCCCTAAACCCCGCCCGTAGATCCGCGCCTGACTACCACTACTACTACAGCAACAACAACAACGACAACTACTACTACTACTACTACACTACTACTACTTCTTCTTCTTCTACTATTACTACTACTAGTCTACTACTAATGATTATAATCATAATGATAATGATCATAATAATATAAATAATCATAATCATAATGACAATAACGATAATTATCAGTACAATAATAACAATGGTTACGGTAAAATTATCACAAGTATCCTACCAGTCAAACACCTTACTTGTGTACTATTGTATATCACGCATTACTAAGCACAAAATATCAAATAATACTCCAACGATGACTAAGTATAGTAAGTGACACCATCATTACAGTAGCCACGTCGGTTTATCGTTACATAATTAGATTATTGTCACATTTCCTGTTAGTGGGTAACGTGACCCAATCCCTAGGGGGTTAGGGATCTCACTTAATACCCCAATGCCTAAATTCATTTTGGCGCGCTTTCCAGTCGGCCCTTTTTATAAAGCGCGCGGAAATGGTTTACCGAGAGCATAATGTGTGAACCATCGATGGCAAGAGGTAATACGCAGAGTGAATTCGTGTTTCATTTTCGGAACGTAGACAACTCCTAAACTTATGCATATATGAAAACCAGTCTGAAGTAATAATGATGATAACAATAACAATGATAATAATGTAATAATGAAAATACTACTACTACTACTACTACTACTACTACTACTACTACTACTACTACTAGATAGTACTACTACTAATACTACTACTTCTACCGCTACTACTGCTACCACTACTACTACTACTACTACTACTATTAATGATAATAATGATAGTACTGATAATAAAAAATACGTTATACTTTTCTTTTGAAATGCCGTTGTAAACGTAATTGAGTCTCTCTCTCTCTCTCTCTCTCTCTCTCATTCCTGTAATATTTATGTTCAGCGCAGTGGCGGATCCAGGGGGGGGGGGGGGGGGGCCCGGGGTGCCCGGCCCCCCCCCCCCTTGAGAAAAAAATCATGTAAAATCACGTGATTTTTACCTTTTTTGGGGGTTGGGCCCCCCCCCCCCCCCCCCCCCCCCACTGAGCGACTTTTCGGCCGGCGCGATTTTCCAATTTTCGGGAGCAAACAAAAATGAAGAAAGTTGGGCCCCCTCCCCTAAGAAATCCTGGATCCGCGCCTGGTTCAGCGTGTGTGTGGGCATGTGGGTGTGTGTGAAGGGGGGGGGGGTGTCCCCATAACTACGCAAATTAAAACAAAGTAACGTGCACACATCCCGGCACACATCAAAGCTGGTATCGCTTAAAATGACTGTCGGTTATCTTTCCATTGAAAGGAAACGTGGTACACTTTACACCGGTTAGCTCTTATCCTACCGATGGGTTTTATTACCGACTGTTCGTCCTAGGTTTGGTAGATCCGCAATGTTTCTAAAGTTCTGCGTCCATTTATCTTTCTTGTTGTTCCCATTTATAGTTTCAACCCTTCGTCTAAATTAGTACAATGAGGGTTTTAAGAAATGTGAGGAAATCGTGGATTTCAAATTCTGGCGGCATCGAAATATGACCAAAGATTTGCTACCCCACCGGCATTTTACTGAAACGATTATGACGGGGCGAATCATAACAAAATCATATATTGCTTGTGTTTAAATTCAGAAACAATAGATGCAACCAACTTCCTTGAACAAAAAATTCGATCCATCCGCTTTATTTGCTTATCTGTTCATATCTTGCAGACATGTCTAGGCACTGATTGTACTATCGTCTTGAAATCATCAATTGCATTTTAAAACAAATCTTTATCTCATAATCCCGCGATCAACAAGATCAGTGGAAAGGATATAAAGACGATAGAGCAGAATTCGATAACTATTGATTTTTCCCTCTTAATCCTACAGTAGGAAACCATTCTCAAAGATAATAATACTAACATAGACCCCATTCTCACTCACTTCCTGGACCGGTCTAGGCTAGACCGATCCACTAGATCGCTCCAGAGGTACTAATCGAAAATAATCGTTATATTAAATACTGACCAGGGACGTTTAAATTGTGAGATATTGACATGAACGCATAACAGAGGTGGACACTGGCGCTATATACCAGAAGCCATCTTAATCATCATCATTCTTACTTTAAAAAAAAAAAACAATAACCTAAATGACAAGATCGCAAAGACTTTCGAGAAAATCCACCTCAGGCAATGTCAGTAGCATTGCCCATCATCAAATGAAACGTGTGAACGTCACACAGAAGTATTAAGTAATCCGAACTTGATTTCAATGAGATACACATCGAATTGTCTCTGTGTTGATTTCTCGAAAATCTTTGAGATCGTATTATTTCACCCTCGACCGAATATCCCTTGCTAATGCTAGCCAAGTAAATGGGAAATGTCCCTTATGGTTCTATGGGATGGTCACCCTGGTTATAGATATACGTTGCTTAAGTATTTTAATACCGTACAATCCATGATAATCTGAACAGTTACCCTTTTTTAGAACTTAAAAATAACGAATAAACAAAATTACAACATTCGCAGAGAAAGAAAATCCGCTTTATTAGCAGGCCTGGGATGGTGGGCGGAGAACCAAATTCATTAATAGCCTTCTCATTACGCCTACAATGTAAATGCAGAGGATCATATAATGAAAATTCTTTATTCTCTTTGGTTTACAAGTTACATGTCTTGTTTTTAGTCATATTTTGGCACAGCTACAAGAAATCTGGAAGTGATTTATTTTCATAGGTATTCTCACATTAAGGTCAGCTGGCGGCTCCGGTAGTGGGAGGGGATGGGGGTGAGGGTGGGGGGGGGGGGGTGGCGGGGGGGGGGGTGGGGAGGGGTTCATCTTATGCGTGCCATCTTTTATTCTGTATTCATTGTCATTACAATTGTGATTCTTGACATTCAATAATTGTTTACATGGCCTTTGAAACCGAGTAGGTAGCAGGTTAGCTACGGGAGGGTCCGGTGGTAGGGGGGGGGGGGGGGGGGGGGGGGGGGTACGTGAAGCTTGCAATCAAATATCCAAACAAGGGAAAGATAAAGTGAAGGAGAATTTGATGGGTAATTCGACTAGTTAATTCGCATTTTTGTATTAAACCGAGTAAGACGACCCCCCCCCCCCCCCTGTTCCGGGGCGTTTTTTTCTTTGCCTGGGCAAACGCTAAGCAACTGTAAGCACATGCCTTCCTGAGTATAATAAACTCGCCTTGTGAAATGAATGTTAGGAAATGGAATTTCTCCGACCCAAACTCTATTGTTTCGAATTTACTCATATAGTACTCATATCAGGTTTATCTTGTCTGGCTGACTGCCTTCCATTGCAACTAGGTCATGTTTGGGTGTAGCAACCGCGTCTTAAGTAAACTATGTAATCCTTTTGTGACGTATACATACATATAGTTGAGGGCAAGGCTAATGCTATGGTCACATTACCCAAAAGTAGCCTGCTCGGCGGCCGAGCGGTGAGTTTTTAACCAATTCTGCCCGGCGGCTGCCCGGCCACCGAGCGGAGGCCGCCCAGGCACCGCTCGTTTTTGGGGCATCGCTCGGTCGCCGCTGAAGTTTTAGCGCGGAGTTAAAATTTGGGCGGCACCTGCTCACTTTTCACTCGCCGCCCAAAACACGCTCGGTGCCTGGGCGGTCGCCGCCCGGCACCGACCTAATCGCTGGGCGATGCCTAAATTCCAGCAGCGACCGAGCAGGCTACTGATCGGTCGGTCGCTGCTCTGATTTGTGACCATAGCTTTACCTAGCTGCCATGAAATCGATTCCAGTAGAAGGTGAAAATAATGACACATTTTTATTAAAAGTTTGAGATATACACGATAAAGAAGAAAACGTTCTGAAATTTTCAAGATACACACAACAACATCAACAGTTATTAAGGTCATGTTTGTGTGAAATAACCGCGTAAACTGTGTTATCATTTTATGACGTGTATATAATTGAGGACAAGGCTAACCTAGCTGTCATGAAATTGAAAATTGAAGGTGAAAATAATGAAACATTCCAATAAAAGTTTGAGAGAAGCTCGATAAGGAGCAAAATGTTCTTGAATTTTTATTATACACAACAACATCAACAATGAGGTCTTGTTTATGAGAAGCAACCGCTTCTTGATAAAAAAAACTGTGTCATTACTCTGTGACGTATAGTTGAGGGCAAGGCTAACCTGGCTGCCATTTCAATAACAGTTTTCGATAAACTCGATAAAGAAAGTATGTTCTGAATGTTAAAGATAAAGACCAGTTATGGTCATGCGATTGCATTGTGAAAGAAACGTTTCGGAATCGATCAGAAAAGGTTGACCATCTAGCATATAAGTATTGGTGTGTACTGCAAGCTTCTGGAATCATCAAAATGATAAGAAATTTGGCCCAGTCTTGGTAAAGTTACAAGCACCGTACACAGAAAGGTGTATATGGGACTACGCACACATGCGTTTTATCTATTACCGTTCAATAGATAAACTAATTTAGCCAATATATCAATTAGTAGGCGGTTTCCCGGCAAAATTGTTATTACCATGTATTAGTCAAAACATATTCTTTCACATGATTGGTAATAAGAGCTTCCATTTCATCTTTTTGAAATTGGGGCGTTTCCAATACTGGTCTTTACCTTTAAAGATACACCTGTACAAACAACAACATCAACAATTAGGTCATATTTGCGAGAAGCAACTGCGCGTCTTAGTGTAATCATTCTGTGACGTATAGTTGAGGGCAAGGCTAAGGCTAGCTGTCATTATATTGATTGCAATAGAAGGTGGACATAATAACAGACTCCATTTTAAAGTTTGAGATAAACTCGATAAAGAACAAAATGTTTTGATTTTTAGAGGTACAAGTAACAATATCAACAACGATTGTATGTGTTGTTGTGTTTGCTACTTTTGTAGCGCCTTAATTGCGCTCATTTAAAATTATGTAGCCTTAAAATGAAATATATTCAAAAGCGAAAATTCAAGTATTTTAGACTTTTTATAAATTCCACGTCAAGAATATGACATCTCCTTGATAATAGAAAATATGAATGATTTGAATCAACATTTTTATGCCTTTTGAAATAACTTTTACAAAATATTTTCTTGGATGCCAACGGCTTTCCATATTGGTTAAGTTCAACTTATAGACTAAACGAAGTTTAACTTTGTGAAACACTCCCCAGGTACCGAAATCGAGAAACTTTAAAGGATTACATAGGAGGGGTGGTTTTACGATTCATGCTCCATGGTATATTTCCCACTTGGTTTAGCACACTACCTTACCCCATAACCCTAACCCAAACCTAACCTAAACCCCAATTTCAATACCAACCAAACCATCGACTTCTCACGAAATAATGCCCGAATAAATTTGTCATCGGAGCAATGAACATGTCGAACAAGTGTTAACAACGTATAGGGATTCTGATAAGTGTGTTTTAAGCACAGTTTTTAAAGGGTGTGGATAAGAAAAAACCTTTAATACGGGATGGGAGGATGTTCCACAAGAAGGGAGCGGTAGCGAAGAGTGCTCCGTCACTGTAAGTCTTCTACTATTTTCATCAAAAACCCCAAATTAGGGTGGACTTCAAACTCCATCATCAAAATGTATATAAATCGGTAATCGCTTTAAAGTCCCTGAGCGCACCTACTACCTTAGCTGACCTTCGCTGACCTCGCTCCTGAACTCTTCCGGTTTCAAAACCCCGGTTTATAAGAGGACAAAATCGGAGACATCTGGAGTTTTGGTGTCAGATCTGCAACCTTTGGTGGGCAGATAACGAAATTTAGCGGGAAGATGAGGACACTAATTCTAGCGGTTGCCGTCTGCCTTTGGACGGGCCAGGCACTGGCTGTCACCTGCCCTGCAGGATGGGCTACCTTCGGCTACTCATGTTACAAGTAAGTGATAGTGTGCCACCGCCTTGCTTTCTGGGTTTTTGGATCATTTTGGTGGTTGTTCATATTTTAAGAATATTTAATAATTATAATAATTATATGGCTTTGTTAATCTAGGGTAGCATAATAGTAAGTGATAGGATGCCACCGCCTTGCTTTTTTGGGTTGGTGGATTATTTTGGTGGTTGCTCATTTTTAAAGATAATACATAATTATGATAATGATATGGCTTTGTTTATCACGGGTAGCTTCATCAGTATCAATAGTGTTCTTCAGCGTGCTCTTTAATCACATCATTACCACGGCTTTAACCCGGCTATCATGCATGATGACTGGGTGCCGAGCGTTCAATGAATGTCTTCCTACCCAGTACACATTTACCACACCCGGGTGAAGAGCGTCAAATGTATTTTAATATCTTGCCAAAGGACATTAATGAGATGGCACGAATTCGGACTCTGTTAAATGCTATAACGTGCAATTTTGTAATGGTGTAGCCCATTCTCGTCTTAATTTACTGACAAAAAGAAGGTATCGTCTGAAATAGTCACCATACCCTTTGAATATTATAGTCTTAAAATATGAACATGTACACAGCAACATCTTCTAACAAAATGTTAGTTTCCATTATCTGTACGAAGTAGTGAGGAATTCAAGAACAAGACAATTTGTGTTATTAAATCAAATTCTTAAGGGTTTCCTCAGTGTTGTTCATCAAACTCTCAACGTAAATTGTTTAAAAGAAAAATCTAATTTATAATTTTCCGAAACTCCAACGGGGATGGTATCTATTCGAAGGATTAGGAAACAATTTAAGAGTACGTCTTTTGTTCTAGCTCTATAATCTTTGCATCTTTTTCAGTTGATCAGGAAAGAATTTAAGGAATACAATTTAAACATGCTTTTAAGATAGTCGTATTATCGGTGGAAGACACGTCTTAATCAGATCAGATGATCAGATAGACTAATAAGGTGGATTAACGACAGATCGCTTCTGGAATTGTTTGTATTGTATGCTTAATCTATACAAAGTCATTACATTATCATTTCCAGTCGTGGAAATCGTAATAGGGACTTTTATATTTACACGACAGTTACGTGGACCTCTTCGTGTGGCATCTTTTTAAGGCAATGCGACGTCCTTTTAAGGCACTGGCAGTGCCCGGCAAGTGCCTTAAAAGGATGTCACATGTAGAGGTCCACGTTCTCGTCGTGTAAATCTAAAAGTCCCTAATAGCAACTGATTGTGAACAGATATTTTAAGGACGTGCGAAGGGTCAGCTGCTAATGTATTTACTTTGCACAATACCAGGAACTCCGGGCATTGTGTAGGGTAAATACAAAACCAGGGGAGTGTTTCACAAAGACTAAGAGTAAGATCGAAAGTTGAGTTCTGGTCATGCAATTGCATTGTGAAAGAAACTGTGTGGAATCGATCAGAAACGTTCATCATCTAGCATATAAGTATTGGTGTGTACTGCAAGGTTCTGGTATCATCAAAATGATAAGGAATGTGGCCCAGTCTTGGTAAAATTACAAGCAATGTACACAGAAATATGAACATGTGGCATAAAAATCCGTCCCAATTTGTATGCTGTTACATGCCATATTGAGAATTTTAAGGCGTTTGTAGAGCCATGCTTTTCATGGAACAATTTTTATCTGATGTTCTTCCACACTTGCATAATAACAATGATAACGCTCACAACTTATTTTTTACCTTTTCCCAGAACACAACCTTTTCTTTAAGTTGGACTTAATTATGGCAGGCTGTTCATGCCACTGTTTTCTCTCACCATTTACTGGCATTGGTCTCTCAAGGGACGTACAAATCATGGTTCCAAATCTATAGAATTTACATTCTTTCATACTTCATTATTGAAGGAAAAAATATATACTAAAATCTTAATGGTGGGAGCAACTAGTGGCATGAATTCACAGCCTGTCATAGTTAAAGGCATCGTTTAACAATGTTAAATCTGAGATGCACGGCCCTACGTGTTATCAGTTTATATGGTGTGATATTGAAGACCTAAAAAAGAAGTGCCTCAAAAAAGTAAAAATCTTTCAGTGACCGGTTTTACCATACTTGTAATACTTGTAATTCCAATCATAAATATCTTGATAATCAGACAGGCGATCAGCTTGTAAAAGTCATGGGGTTCCTGACTGACCTAAAGGTTTTTTATAATTATCATTGCAGCATAAGCTAAATCCGGGATTTTGTTTCAGAATCTGAGACAAAGTTACCGGATCCCTTTAAGTCCAACTTAAAGTCGATCTTAGTCTTTGTGAAATACTACCTAGGTGGTGATACATGCGCAGCTAAGAACATTACCTGCAGAACGTCCTCAAGCATCATATCATAAAAAAGGACAGAGAAATATAAAAACATATTTCCTTAACCCACTGTTGCATAGGCCTATTATTAAGAGGATAGTTCTATTAATAACCGGTATAACCATGCCAAGAATATCATGCCGTGAGACTTGCCTCGTACCAGAGATTATGCTAATAACTGGGTTGGTTACTGCAAGGCCATCAACACTGCCAACACCGTCATAATCATTACAACATGGTTACCGTCTAAGAAAGGTTCAAGTTGGCAACTTTTTTCCGGGGGAGGGGCGGCGGCTAGGGGCGGCTATGGATGAAGTATCAACCAAGGCAATGAAACGGGAAAGAGTTTACAAACACAGCTGAAATACATATTTTTTCTCAAAAATGCAAAAGTGGGTTTTCATGAATCGCATTCAGAAAGAGGGATTTCGAAATTGGAGATTTAAATGTTTGCATTTTTTTCTTCAAAATGATGCAAGCAAAGTAATTGCCATATCCCCTCGAAACTGTTCAATGTGTCTTAAGGGGATCTTGACACTTCGAGTACGTGATTTGTTATTAAAAAGATAAGTTATAATGTTAAAGCCTGTTCGTTTTAAGGGAGAATACGCTGTGAGAGAAGGAAAGATAATAGTAACGGGGAAAATTATATCATCAATCCGAGTGGGGAGTCATGAACCCCCAATATTTATGAAGATTTCATTAAAGTTTGTAGAATACAGATAGGAACAAATAACGTTTTGGGGTATATGTGTGCCTGGTTTTACAATATCTGCTAGGCCAGTGTATAGGTCAAGGAAACTAATTTGGCATGTAAACCGAGCAATTTGTGTTCTGACTAAAGTGGATGCAGGGATCTCCCGGGTGGATTTTATCTTCATAGATTTTCCCAAACTACATCTTGAATATACGCATGCGCGACACATTACCGGCACAATCAATTGAATTACACGAGTTGGCGTCAAATATAGGTTATTCCAAATATAACTCTTTAATTCATTTTTGGCAACTTTAAATGACGACTGGGAAATTTTTGGCCGGCTGCTCGACACCTTGGCAAAACCGAGGCGGGGAGAGCTTTTCAGACTTTCTGAACTTTGGCAACTTGCCCTGAAATAAAGGGGAAATATGAGAACAAAAGAATTAATTTCTTATTAGGCTATAAGCGCAAGAGTGGGTGAGCGTGAGTGCGTGAGTATGCGCGCGCGTGTGTGTGTATGTGGGGAGGGGGCATCCCTACTCAAATTATTGTCCGCTAGTCGTTGCAAAGAGTTACAAGGAAAATCAAAAGGAAATGATAGGAATGGTTAGCTGATAAAAAGATATATGATTAGAATGTAAGAAATTGTTATTAATAAAGATATGACCTGCAGGTATTAAAGCCAACAACAAAAAACAGCAGCGGTGTAATATTGAAGAGCCTGTCGATTTTTTACTTGAAATATAGGGGGATTCTCTCCGTTCGCGTCAACGAGTTTTTACAAAAGTCAGAAATATTGCATGGACAAGGTGAAGATTATAGAAGTACGGTTACTTGTAACAGGATAGTCTATATAGTTGTTGATCTATGTCGGGGTACCTTTAATTCTGCTAACCACCTCTTAGCCGTTTATCCTGTCTGCCTAACTCTTTTTGGTAATGTGTATTCCATATCATTTGTTGGCACTTTAGAGTATTATTATTTTACTCTCTGCTAAAAACAGCTTTGGTTAATGCCAGAAACATTGCATACAAAAGTGAAGATCATTCAAAACAAGAACATTCTATATAGTAAATAGAAACTTAAAATTTTGTCGCCGAATGTTACGCCTTTTCCTCTTGTCGGCCTAACGTTCCAGTGAAAACGCTCCCCCCCCCCCCCCAGCTTATGAAATTAGACTTGCGATGCCACTGGAGATATGCGTGTCATACCGAAAGTTAACGCTAAAGTTGTCGTTCTGTTTTGAACCGATGAAAACAGAGGATGCTAAATTTAGGAGTGACCCGGTTTCACTTTCGAAATCTGCCAAGTGATTCAGCTCAAGATTTGTCAAGGTTTACAGAAGGGCTATACACTTGGGGGGAAATGCATGCCTTGCCTGAGCTTTGCCTTGCATAGATGGAGTTGCATGTATGAAACAGGAACAACAACAACAAATGTTCAGTAAGCATGGATAGACTGATATTTACATAGGAATATTGGAATTTGATTTTTAATTGCCTTTAGGGAAAACTAGAAAGGTAGTAGGCTATCAAAATAGCCTACTCCTTGAATGGTTGTTTTACTTGCAAAACATTCAATGACTGGTTAAGAGCAAATTTGTTATAAAATGTTACCATGTGTACAAGTTTTATGAAACATGGCCCAGAACGATAAGTCATATAATCTCAGACAGAGTTAAGTACCTCTGGATCAAAATAGACGGTATGCTTTTAGATAATACATGTAATAATATTCAATTAAATATAGTTGTATACAGTTTCGTTTACCCAGTATATATAGCGCTCAGCAAACAAATAATACGAGAGAAAAAGAGAAAGAGAGAGGGAGAAAGCGATCAGATAACATAAAATCTATTTGCTACATCTACCAGTCTACTCAACACTCCCTTTAGGAAAAAAAAAACTACCAGAGTTCAAATAACTGTCAATACCCCGCAATAGAACTTAAACTTGAATTCCGGCCAGGGCCGTTTCCATTGGTTTTATTTTGTGGATGTTTCGTTTTCTTCATTTCATTTGTTTCTTTGCTTGTTGGTTACTGCGATTATTTTGTTTTTTGTTTGTTCGTTTTGCTTTCATTTCGAATATTTTGGGTTCGATAATTTCAGGAAACAGCAAACGTCTAAATTATTCTTTAAATAGACAGTACAACGTGTGAATAAACAATAGACGATGAATATTGCAAAGCTCTATACCCAATCCGATATTAGCTTTGACTGATGCCTTTCAGATTACTAGTAAGATATCATTTTAAAAGGCAAACTAAACGAAAGATTTTGATGCGAGGAAGCCTAAACTGTTCTATAAACAATTATATAGAACCGTTTGAACAATGAAACAACACGCACACGCGCGCGCACACACACTATCACAATGACACATGTTTCGTATTAAAACGTAGTGTGCGGTAAAAGTGATTTTCCGTAGATGATTTTAGAAACGAATCAGTAAAGTTTGGCGTAAAAAAAAAATACCTGAATCATTTCAGCATGTTACATGTAAATACCCCAGCAGAATATGGGTAGTTCATACTCCAATTATAGGTTTCCTCTTCAGCTACTGATTATTGTGTGTTTACCAACTTTCTTCTAATGTTTACGTGATCTCAATAATAAAAGCTTCGAACTCAAAATGGCCTCAATCATTTGTCACTCCTAAGGGTTTATTGGGGCTCACTATTCTCCGAATTATAAGATTAACTGTGTATTTTAATTATGCATTACTTGTTCATTCGTTTATTTATTTATTATCTATTCATTTATTCATTTATTCATTTTCCACTTGTGGGAAGAAATACCCTTATAATTAAAACTTTTTTTTTTTAAATTGTGGTTTATCGGGTCATATCTGAACGAACCTTTCGAATGTTTTAGGCGACAGTGTGTACGGTCCCTTGCGAGCCCCCTGGACTATTAATCTCCCGATGCATGACGGGAAGTGAAAAACTTTCTCTACGGAACCCAAGCACAGACGTCATCCTTCCTGGTTACAGGTTACAGCTTTAGAATAACTTTGGGGTTCAGCAAAATGTCTTAAAGAGAAGGTTGACAAGATGAATAATTATTTGCGAGTATTCTGATTCGTATTAAATCTATGGGGTGGATTGTCAGAAAAGAAAGTTCGCAGGAAAAGGATGGTTCGTGAAAAGCCGGAATATTCGAGATATATCGGGAAATGGTTATACAATTTGGACCAAACGTTCACAACCACATGTATTTTAGTCCCATACAGCCATATCCCTGTGCTGTGTTCTTTTCCTTAGTAAACGACTTTTTTTTTCAGCAAACAGTTTATTAGTATTTTATGGTTAAAAAACCTTACGATGAAGTAATTATTTTGTAAGAAACATCACGATCAACCTGTCTTCAACATAACTATTGATAGGACTTGTTTCTTTTACAAAAAATTTCCATGACCAGTAACTCGACTTTATCTTTTAGAATTGGTTACGGTGAAGCTTATAATCGTTGTTGACTACACGTAAAACATGACGTGAATCAACAATAATCAAGTCGAAAAAAAATCTTCATGCAATCAAAGTTCAATTTGGGTATAGTTTCATCTGAAACTCTTTCCCTTTCGTTATAATTATACATGTTGGTGGCATTACAAGTGAACTCCAATAATTATTCAATAAACTAACAACATTATTGACAAGCGCTGGGGGGGGGGGGGGGGGGGTGTCGTACCCAGACAGGGGGATGCTTGATGTTTCTTATTTGGGCAACCTCGATTTTGTTAACTGCGGAGCATGAAAGAAGAAAGAGGAAAACAATCAATTAATCTTTATTCTCGTAGATGGCGGCAGAGCGACAACGAAAGAGAATGACATTGGCACGTTTAGTATTTTTGGTTTATATTTTAACAAAGATATGGGGCATTGAAATTCAAGTTAGATTTCAGGTTAGGTTTTCGCTCAGACTTTGTTTTAATGTTGACTCAGGGTAAATATTCAGAGGTCGATTGGTTTTAAAAACAGTACACCCTGTTAACAACATGCATACCTATGAAAACCGATCCAGCTCCAGCTCTGTGGAATTCTCTGCCCTAGACGATCAGGAATACATATTCCCTTTATGATTTTAAGAAAGCCTTAAAGACATTTATTTTCTTACAGTAGTGTTAGAATTCTTGTTTTGATGTGTTGGTCTGCATGTAGTAGAGTTATCTGACGTCTTAGATGTTGTTGTAGATTGTAAAGCGTACTCAGTCTTTTAATGTAAAGCTAAAAGCGCATACAGAATTAAATTATTATGCGCTAAGTAAAATGACATTTATTAATAATATTATATTATTCTCTTCGCATGCTGACCTGCAATCCAACTTATTAATTTGATTTGCCAAACTAAACAAAACAATAATGACTGGATATTCAAGATGGCGTTATCATACAACACCATCGATTTATAAAATGCTGTGGATTGTTGAAACCAAACGCAAACTTTATCATGACAATGGTCACAATAGAACCTTAAAATGGGGTCATCTCTAGATCAAACGGTTGACGGAGAAATCGACCTGGTTGCTAAGCAACCAATAGATAAACAATGAAACTGCATGGCAAGGGCAAGTTCCGAATCCTTTACTCATATCTGTAATCCAAAATACATCAAAATAACAGAAACAATTCGTTTATCTTGTGTTCATCTGAAGTCGGGTTTCCGATTGTTATAAGTCTATCCTTAAACCAGATTATCAGAGGTTAGGACATGAGAAGGAACCCGAACTAGTTTACAGCTTTCCCGGATTGTTATGGACAGGATTATTGAACATTGGAAACAAAAGAAGAAACAAATGAAATAAACGTGTGACCTAGATCTGAGCCTGCAGAGAAGAATTATTTCGCAATGTTTCAAACTTTCAATCAATGAATTGGTGATATTCAGAACCGCATTATAAGCCTTTATCCGGAAGAATTTTAAAACGTGATAGCAAAGGCTTTCGAGAATACCAACTCCAGGTCAATCGCAGTAGGGCCTACGTATACTGGAATATGATTTGTTGAAGGTTTTTGCCATCCTAAGATTTGTAATCATCGATATTTTGTATTATTATTATCATTAGTATTAGTGTTATTTTTTTAATTATTATCATTATTATTATTATCATTATAAACATTGTTATCATTATTATGGATATTATTTTTGTATAACTATTATCATTTTTATTAAGTTTTGTTATTATAATTATTTGTATTATTGTTGTTGATGTTATTGTTTTAAAACAAAGGCTACTGTATAATTATATCAATGTTCAATAAGTATACATTTACATCTGTTTGAAATTTGTGATCCACACTGTCTTGTAATAATTGCACTGCGAAGTGTTTAGTTCAGTATAGAACCTTTTAATCAACTCAGTTCTCTTCTTTATCTTCCTTTTATTACCCCCCCCCTCTTCCACGTCCAATAAAACTCCCCCTATCCCCCTCTCCCCTTCTCCCCTCCCCCTCCCCATCTCCTCTTGTCCCCCTCTCCTCCTGTCCCCCTCTCCGCCTCTCCTCCTCTCTCCCTCTCTCCCTCTCCTCCCCTCTCCCTCCCATCTCCCCTCTTCTCCTCTCCCCCTCTCCGCCTCTCCCCTCTCCTCCTCTCCTCCTCTCCCCTCTCCCCCTCCTCCTCCCCCCGCCCCCCTCCACCTCTCCGCCACCCCCTTCCCAATCCAGGTTCAACGCACAACGGTTACCATGGATGGACGCTCATCGCCGGTGTAACATGGTCCAGGAATACGGTCCTAATGGACAGCTCTACCGGGCGGACCTGGTCACGATCGAGAATCCCATGGAGGATAAGTTCGTCTACAACTGGCTCTATAAGACAGGAGCGTCTCAGAACAAAGTCTGGATCGGACTGATCGAGAAGAATCAAAACATGTAAGAAATGTATTTATTTCATAATAGTATTCATTCGTTTGGATTTTGGCCATTATCTCTCCCCTTCTTTTTTGGTTTTTTGTTCTTTCTTTCTCTCTCTCTCTCTCCCTTTAATTATCTCCCCCTCCCCTCTCTATTCTCTCTCCCCTCTCTCTTCTCTCTGTTTCTCTCTCTCGCTCTCTCTATTTCATCTCCCCTCTCTCTTCTCTCTTTCTCTCTCCTCTCTCTCTTTCTCTCTCTCTATCTTTTTTTTTCTATCTCTATCTCTCCCTTTATCTCCCCTCTTACCTCTCTATTCTCTCTCTCTCTCTCTCTCTCTCTCTCACTCTCTCTCCCTATCTCTCTATCTCTCTATCCTCCCTCTCTCATTTTCTTCCATCATCAGTTGTGTCCATCATCGTCCTCCCATTACCGTAAAAAACAGTTTTGTCACAATTGTGTAGGCACGGACGACAGGGGGCGTGTACGCAAACAGCCCCTCACGATACGTTACTATCGAAAAATAGTCATTTGTGAAAATATGTCTTTAGTGAAATGTTATATTACTCATTACTGTATACTGATTTAGGTGATAGCATGCAGAAAAAAAATACTCCATCCACTTGTTCATGTTTTTATTTCTTCTTATGCCGATTTAATTATTGTAATACAATCCACCCTTCCGTATTTTTCTTTCTCTTTTACTCTCATTTTCTATTTTCTCTAACCTATATGACTACGCTTTTTTCTCCATTTCCACAAATAATTATAAAGATTTAGGTTAATCTGCATAATCATGAACTTGATATTCTCTAAAAAAAATTCATGTCACTCCTCTTCCTTTCCCTTTATTTCTCCTTCCAATTCTTCTTCTACTCCTTCCTCTCATTTCCTTTATTTGTCCTTCTTGTCCTTTACGTTGATTTAAACAATCTTGGGATTATATTCAAGGTACATGTACATTAAAATGTTAAGCAGTAAGGTCCGAACACAAATTAAATTGCAAATTGCTTGTATCTTTTTTTTTTAGGTATCAGTGGATTGATCATACTCCTGTGGCGTACACCAACTGGAAGGTTGATCAACCGCAGTTAAACTGGCACAGACAAGCCGCCCACATCTTCAACGGTCGTGAGCTCCAAACCTGGGTCACATCGAACTGGAGAACCCCCATGTCCTACGTCTGCAAGCTCCGATTCGGACCTCCTTATCGGGGACCGGGCGTTTCGATTCCACCCGGCAACCCGAACCAACCGGGCGGTCCGAACCAACCCACCAGGCCCTTGTACCCGAACCGACCAAACACACCTATTGTGCCAAACAACAGGCCATACAACCCGAATCAGCCAAATAATCCCAACAGGCCATACAACCCGAATCAGCCAAATAATCCTAACCGACCATACAACCCGAATCAGCCAAATAATCCTAACCGACCTATGAATCCGAATCAGCCATACAACCCTAACCAGCCTAACAACCCGAACCGACCCGTGAATCCAAACTTCCCAAACAACCCGAACCAGCCTAACAACCCGAACCGACCCGTGAATCCAAACTTCCCAAACAACCCGAACCAGCCTAACAACCCGAACCGACCCGTGAATCCAAACTTCCCAAACAACCCGAACCAGCCTAACAACCCGAACCGACCCGTGAATCCAAACTTCCCAAACAACCCGAACCAGCCTAACAACCCGAACCGACCCGTGAATCCAAACTTCCCAAACCAGCCAAACAACCCGAACCGACCCATAAATCCGAATCAGCCAAACAACCCGAACCAGCCTAACAACCCGAACCGACCCGTGAATCCAAACTTCCCAAACCAGCCAAACAACCCGAACCGACCCATGAATCCGAATCAGCCAAACAACCCGAACCAGCCTAACAACCCGAACCGACCCATGAATCCGAATCAGCCAAACAACCCAAACCAGCCTAACAACCCGAACCGACCCGTAAATCCAAACTTCCCAAACCAGCCAAACAACCCGAACCGACCCATGAATCCGAATCAGCCAAACAACCCGAACCAGCCTAACAACCCGAACCGACCCATGAATCCGAATCAGCCAAACAACCCTAACCAGCCTAACAACCCGAACCGACCCGTGAATCCAAACTTCCCAAACAACCCGAACCAGCCTAACAACCCGAACCGACCCGTGAATCCAAACTTCCCAAACAACCCGAACCAGCCTAACAACCCGAACCGACCCGTGAATCCAAACTTCCCAAACCAGCCGAACCAACCGAACCGACCCCAGAACCCTAATTGGCCTAACCAACCGAACCAACCCCAGAACCCTAACCAACCGAACAGACCCCAGAACCCGAATTGGCCCAACCAACCGAACCAACCCCAGAACCCAAATAATCCGAACCAGCCGAACCGACCCCAGAACCCTAATTGGCCTAACCAACCGAACCAACCCCAGAACCCAAATAATCCGAACCAGCCGAACCGACCCCAGAACCCTAATTGGCCTAACCAACCGAACCAACCCCAGAACCCAAATAATCCGAACCAGCCTCCATTTAGGGGTTAAAAGGACTACAACATCTTTGTCTAGCCTACATGTGCAAGATAAAGGGGAAACTCATTATGCAGTGACATTATAATATTTAACGCTAGTCATTTATCGATCTGTAGGCCTGAAACCTAGTTTCTTTTAATGAAGTCACAACACGAAAACACTTTCTTTAATGTGATGAATTAAGAAACCGGTTCGAAAGGTAAATAAAGGTGCGCTATTTGAATCAAAGATGATTGCACCATATCCGTACCCCATTCCCCCTCCCCGCCAACCTAGACGAAAGAGGGTCCTAGCATTTCAACCCTTCTTGTAAGACTGATGTTTTCCCGCCCCCCCCGCCCCCCCCCCCCGAAAACTGAACCATCTGAACTCAAAGCAGCTTTCGGGCTACGCCACTGTGCTAGGCCAGAATCATATCAGTATTTGCTTTATATTAGTCTTTAGAAACAGATGTCGAAAACGGGGACCACATAAGACTTTGTAATTAACAGATTGTAGAACAAAATAACTTCAGAAGAGGGCATTTCATCTGGAAATGAACACTAGAAAATGCACTTATGTACTCGTGGAAAAAAAAGGTCTTCCACTCTTTCCTTTTTGCCCTTCTGAATCTTGGTTTTGTTGAGAGTTGCGCCCTCAAATATTAGTTTCCTCTGAGACACCCCCCTCCCCGCGTCCAATCACCCCTTTAAATGGTTGGTCTCACACTTTGCCGATGTGTTTATGTATATAATGTATGTCTTTTTGTTTTTTCACCTAGCAATGTGATGTGATTTTGGATGTTTTACCTTTATAATGTATGGTTCTTGTTATTCAGTTGATAGACTTTTAAAAGAGTCAGCACACACTTTTCAAAAGATTCGTAATAAATATTTAATTTTGATTAAAATAATACACTTTTTGTTCCTTTTAAATTCTCTAAAAATTTAGATTTTTTTAATTTCAGGAAGATCATTATTGTATAAAACTCAGACTGTTTTTATCGGTATGAAGAACGAAATACGATTCCGAACTAGCGGCGATTGATGTAATTGCCATTATCATGAATATTACTGTACAGCTGTTCAACGATTTTATGGAATTATGTTTTACTACATTGTATTAAACTGAATTTGATGAAATTCAATTAATCATGTACATTTTTGTGATTTTTGCATTCTTAGTTGACGCTTATAATCTATGTAACCTACCAATTAAAACCGAATAAAAAAACCTGATACAAAACGAAAGTGAAAGGCATATCGTTACAAATAAAGTTTAGAAAAGTTAGCAGGAAAGAATGTGGAATATTTTACATTTCATTGAAGGAAACAAAGGTAAATCGATAAAATAAGCTTGAGCGAAGATGATGGCAAAATATATAGCATTTATCATGTTATAATTACGGGAGGAGAAATGGGCATTGAAAGCACCGTAGTATCTGTCTTGTATATTTGACATGATTTAACTATTTATTTCTTTAATATCTTTTCTTACTTATATTTAAAAAAAGGAGTAACGATTTGTCCTGAGAGTTGAAGACTAGGAGAGGCATAACAAGATCAAGAAAAAGAGAATAAAAAGGGAGGCACAGAAGAGAAAGACTAAGAGAGAGAGAGAAAGAGAGAGAGAGAGAAGATGGTGTGGGTTGTTTAGAAGAAACATAAATGACTATAGAGGTTTTTAAACAACAGAAAATACAAGTTGCCCTTAAAGAATAAGAAAAGTGTGTGACAGAAAGTGAGATATAAAGTATAGGTCTAAATAATAAATCAATGTACAATGATGATAGTAGACGACCCCTTCTATAGACACCACACCCCAGCCATCACTCCACATAAAGATTATGTACACGGTCTGGTTTTTGTTTCGTTTTTGTCCCCCCCCCCCCCCTCTATTTAGGTTTTTTTTTTTTTTTTTTTTTTTTAATCACCCTCTCAATACAATACTGTACTATACTTTATTACTGTTTTGGTGGCAGCACTAATAAAGCCTTTGGCTTTCCTAGCTGTCTCCACATTCATACATATTTCTTTTTGTTGGTATTGTATTGTAAATATTTCTTGTACGCTAGGTTTTGTATTTTATATGTTTGTTATGATGTTTTTATGATGAATGAAATAAAATTCAATTCAATTCAATTCAAACCCTTGGGCTTTGGCAGCTACCCCTGACGGAAAATTAACCCGGGACAACTCTAACACACCAGCATAACCGCTGGGACTATGCTTATCATCCCAGACAAATAACCTCCTGTAAAATATTACCCCAAATACCCTCAACTAATTAGCTAAAGGGCATTACAATAAATTTCCAGGTGATTGAGAGAGAGAGAGAGAGAGAGAGGGAGGGAGGGAGGGAGGGAGAGAGAGAGAGAGAGAGAGAGAGAGAGAGCGCGCACGCGCAAAAGAGAACAATACCAAACACCAGGGGTGTTTCACAAAGATCCTAAGTTGAACTTATCTCTAAGTTGGACTTAAAAGTAATGGAAAGCCATTAGCATCCTTGAAAATATTTTGTAAAAGTTATTTTAAAAGGCATAAAATGTTGATTCAAATCATTCATATTTTCTATTATCATGAAAGATTTCATGTTCTTGATGTGAAATTTATGAAAAGTCTAAAATATTTCAATTTTTGCTTTTGAATATATTTCATTTTAAGGCTACAAATGGCTCTCCATAATATTTAAGTTCAACTTAGAGTTAAGTTTGACTTAAAATCTTTGTGAACCCCCCCCCCCCCCTGGATGTTCAAGTAAAAGGCAATGACAAATGTAGTGCTGTAATGCCGTTTTAATTGCTGATATTCGCTGGAAAGTTTTTGAAATATATGAAATACACAGGTATAAAGGTATAATATATAAAATACACAGTTAATAAAGGGTAGAATATATAAAAATACACAGGTATAAATGTATAATATATAAAATACACAGGTATAAAGGTATAATATATAAAATACACAGGTATAAAGGCATAATATATAAAATACACAGGTATAAAGGTATAATATATAAAATACACAGGTATAAAGGTATAATATATAAAATACACAGGTATATTGAAAATCGTCATATACTACTATGATGCACGCATATTATTAAACATATCAATACAAATTGCTTTTTTTTGGGGTGTAATACAACTGCAGAACCTATAAACCATAACACTTCCAAAATTCTAAGAAAGGGAGGGGGAGAGAAGGGGGGGGGGGGGGGAGGGGGTCATTTTTTAATCAATATTACGTTTCAATGTTTCTACCTCCATGATGATTTTAATACAAATTTAATGTACATATTATAAAAATAACGAGAGAGACTTAAGAAAATTGATTGGTTTTCAATTATACTTGAATAAAAAGTATATACAAATTAAATATGTATAAATCAATTGCAGAATTGGGAAAGCAGAATAATTCTACAATATTTTTGTTCACAATATCTATAAAAAATATGTCTTGTTATCCAGAAACAATTTTCATTTCTAAAATGGCAAGAAAGAAGTGATTCAACACATGTTGGAATTACAGATAGAATATGATAGTAATCACCATAATAATAATAACTTCACAGTGAAAATTTCATTTATCACAGCTGACCCGAAACTGGGTGGCCCGCAAGAATTTGTTTTCTTTCTGAAATTTGAAGAAATAAACCCATGAACCGCCTGAAGGATTAGAAAGCAACACTGAAATGAATTTATACAGAAGCATATTTTTTTAATATTTTCTCCTTTCTAGCAGTATCTGGGGAGTGTTTCACAAAGACTAAGATCGACTTATAAGTTGGAATTAACTATGGCAGGCCATTCATGCCTTTTAGCTCTCACTATTTACTGTCATTGGTCTCTCAAGGGACGTACAAATCGTGGTCACAAATCTACAGAATTTAGATTTTTTTGATAATTCATTATTGAAGGATAACATATTATCTATGACTAAAGATCATAATGGTGAGAGAAAACAGTGGCATGAACAGCCTGCCATAGTGAAGTCCAACTTTAAGTCGATCTTAGTCTTTTGAAACACCCCCCTGATTACATATGCCCTCATTGATGTCTGAATAAGTATACAAATATTTTTCATATTTCGCATATATGATAATAATAATAATATAATAGCTCGTTCTTATATAGCGCTTTTCAGGACCGGAGGCCCTCTCAAAGCACTTTACAGATAAGTATATTATTACCCCGGTCATCGGATTCAGGCGTACCCGCACACAATGTATGCACATTCTCCACTCCCTGGGGAGCATTCCAGCCAGGCATCATTTTTACAAGCGCACACTTGCTAATCTAACCACATTAGCTTTCGCATCCTACCGGGTACCCATTTAACACCTGGGTGGAGAGTGGCAAATGTAGATCAATGTCTTGCCAAAGGACATTAGTGCTGTGGCGGGACTTGAACCGCGGACCTTGTGATCCACAGTCCGGTGACATATCCACTAGACCACGACACCTCTAACAATATGATAGGTATATAGTATTTATAACAATGAAGTAAACACGCAATTTCTCCCATAAACACGATTACAACGTTAACATTTTGTTATACAATCAAATATGTACTTCATATAAAAATGTCTTCTACATATACATGTAAATATAATGCTGATTCTATATCTTCATTTCAAAATTTCATGATTTTCTTATTCAAGTTATCATCACAATACAAAAAATTACTCCATAATTAGGAGAATATAGCAAATTTGGCGGGTGCTTTTGTTGTCATTTATGGCATAAATATAATACATCTATTTTATTATTCTGATAATACTTTGAAATACAGTAATGCAAGAAATATGAAGCAGTATTTTACATCTGAAAAAAGACATGGGCTAAATCGTCAACAAAATCATACATTAATAAAACACGAAATAAAAGAGAAAAACAAACAAAAAAAGTATTATTGGTCCATTACAAGTTAATAAAATAATCATAATTAACATAGAATTTTCTCTTCTGGATTTTTTTAAACAGTGCATAACCAAATAGCGAGAAAAAAAAACACCATAACCAAAAAAAAAATGATAATATTAAAAATTAACACCATTCAAATAAAAAATAACAATAATTGTAGTTTTACAATATTTTGATCTCCAAAACAAGGAGAATAATTAGCATTTATGAGCACAACAGATTCATACAAATTTGGCGGACATTTTCAGCGGTGGTACATATAATTGATTGTATGATACACATACAGACAAATGTAATTGTTGACCAAAAGAATTTATTCATAAGGCAAATATTTTGTGGATGATAAGAGAAAAAATATATGGTCCTTCACAAGTAAATAAAAAGTATCATGATCAACATAGAATTTCTTTCCTAATTTTTGTTATGTACAATATAATATTCAATAACCAAATAGCAGAAGAAGAAAAAAGAAAATGGTTCTGTCCGTAACGTAACACACACACACGGACAAACAAAAAAAAGTTCACTATTCAAAAAGAGAGAAGATAAAAATATTCATAGCTTAACAATACTTTTTTTTCCAAAGCGAGAGAATTATCACAGGAATTTCATAAAATTTAGCACAACAGTTTCGTTTAAACAGAGAGAAGATACAAATATTCATAGCTTAGCGCTTAGAGACTTCGGTGGTAAGCGCTTTATAAGTAACGTTTTTATTATTATTATTATTAATAATACTTTTTTTGGTCTAAATCAAGGAGAATAATCGCTGGAATATCGTAACATTTAGCACAACAGTTTTGTACAAATCTGGTGGATAATTTCAATGGTGGTACACATAATTGTATGGTGGTAATGTATGAAAATTAAGCAAATACATATTTATGTATGTACAAATGTTAACGTATTCTATGGAGGTTGAATATATAAACTTGTCTTGTGTATTCAAATTCCCTTGAATGATATCTTGCAAAATAAGAACAATGGAGTGAAAATGGAATCTTAAAATGCTGTAAATAAAGAAGAATGCTGAATATATAAAAAGTTCCTTTGTACAGTAAAATCAAGCATACATGTATATATAATCAAGAATATGCAGGCAGTAGGTGGGTTAAATTTTAGCACATTTTATTAGAAATCGTTACGATTTGTAATAGTTCCAATTTCAGAAACAATATCATCCAGTCACAGAGAATTCTAGCCTTCACCAGCTAATAGAACCAGTTCTGGTCATTCGATTGCATTGTGAAAGAAACGTTGTGGAATCGATCAGAAAAGATTGATCATCTAGCATATAAGTATTGGTGTGTACTGCAAAGTTCTGGAATCATCGAAATGATAAGAAATTTGGCCTAGTCTTGGTAAAGTAACAAGCACTGTACACAGAAAGATGTTTATGGATAGATATAATAATTTACCAAATATAACAATTAGTAGGCGGTTTCCCTACAATATTTGTATCATCACGTATTAATCAAAATGTATTCTTTCACATGATTGGTAATAAGAGCTTCCATTTCATTTTTTGAGAGGGGGTCGTTTCCAAAAGTGGTCTATTCTGACCATTGATATACAATCATTTGTAACAGGTGAATGAAATAATTTATATCTAAGCACTTCAAAAAGATGTATGCACTAAATTTGGTTACATTACGAAAAGGGCATTTTATTCAAATACAATATTTCCATTAAAAAAACAATAAAAAAAGCACACACAAATGTATAAACAAAGACTCTTTGGTGTCAGGAAACTTTCATTTTGTAAATATTCATGATTTTCATGGTAAGAATTTTTCTTGGCGAATTATAGAAACTCAGTGTCGTGTCAGCTGTCATTCAATTGTTTCACGGCATGAACTGTTACCAAATTGGACCACTCGCTGAATTCACTAAGCATATCATGCACATGAAAGTTTCTAGTTTCAACAATGATTTTGAAATAAGTATAATCATGCAGGGGGGTGTTTCACAAAGATTCTATGTCGAACTTAACTCTTAGTTGGACTTAAACATTATGGAGAGCCATTTGTAACCTTAAAATAAAATACATTCAAAAGCAAAAAATTCGAATATTTTAGACTTTTCATAAATTCCACATCAAGAACATGAAATCTCCTTGATAATAGAAAATATGAATGATTTGAATCAACATTTTATGCCTTTTAAAATAATTTTTACAAAATATTTTCAATGATGCTAACGGCTTTCCATAATTATTAAATCCAACTTGGAGATAAGTTCAACTTAGGATCTTTGTGAAACACCCCCCAGGACCAATAGTGAATATGACCAACCATTGCCAAATTTCATAAAATCAATTACAAGTAACAATAATTGATAGAAAGTACTGAAATAAGTGTATTTAGAATGATATGTGTGTGTGTGGTGGTTATTTTACCTACATGTAACTGTGAATGTTAAAATCTAAGATGCGGTCTGTGGCATACCGACAAAATCAAAATAGTCTGGACTTTCTCTTACATTCTGCATACTTGCTCCTCCTTCAGTAAGTCTGGAGTTTGGTAGCATCTTTGTACGTCGCCGCGAATCTCATATTGATGTAGGCCAAGCCTGTGGTCGGCGAGTACTTGTTTGAATGGTCGATGCACTCGATGACCGCTTCGTTGTCGGGATGGCCGAAAAAGGCCATCGATTGGCGATCCTGCTGTCTCTTGATTTGATCCAGTGGGATCATCACTCGGTGTTTCTGGTGACGGTAGAGAAATTTTTTTTTTTTTAAATAATGGGTGGAAGGCTTTATTTTCCAGTAACTGAATGATGGGGGGAGGGGGCTGTACAAATGTCTATGTGTATTATGAACAGCTGCATTTCACTACATTCTAATGTCTGAGTTTTAAATTTCAGACTTTTTTTCTTTACGTTTGCATTAAAGAGTCAATACAACAAGGGGGTGTGATGGCTCAGTGGTTCAAAACCAAGTCAATGCGCTAATTCCCTTGGTAAGGCTTTGATCCTCGATCATTACCAAGTCCCCTTGGAGAGGATTAAAAGCCGTCAGTCCCCTGGTTGCTCACTTACAAGCACATACATGCTTTCTTAGCAGTCAGGTAAAACAAAACTAACGAACTAATCTGCACTATAAATCTCTTTGTAGAAGATATAATTATTTGAAACTCATAGTTTAAACTACACTATAGCATCTTTTGGCAGAGATGCCAACCTCTTGACACAAAAAAAACAGACTGAGTATCCTAAAAAATCAGATTTTGGAGAGAAAAATCAGATTTTCACAAAAACTTGACACTACCCACTGGCCCGTCGGC
>JAVYIG010008533.1:0-88300 GCA_035222895.1 Strongylocentrotus droebachiensis
AATGCAGGCGCGGAGCTAGGATCTCATTTTTAGGAGGGGCGGTAGTGAGCAAGCGAATCACTTAAAAAGAGCGCGAAGCGTGCTCATTAGGGGTGTAGGTGATAGGCCTCCCGCGCGAAAGCGCGGAAGCTTAGACGTTTCCTTAAATTATTAGGAAAAGAAGACGATTTAATGTACCGTTCTCGATTAATCCTTGTCTGAATGAAGTTTCCCCCCTCCCGCGCAAAGCGCGAAAGCTTTGGCGTTTCATTTAATTATTATAAAAAGAAGACGATTGGGTGTACTGTTCTCGACTCTTAATCCTTATCTGAATTCAGTTCCCCCCCCCCCCTCGCGCGCGAAGCGCGGAAGTTTTGGCGTTTCATTAAATTATTAGAGAAAAAGACGATTCGTTATACCGTTTTCGACTCGTAATCCTTGTCTGAATTCGGTTTCCCCCTCTAGCGCGAAGCGCGGAAGCTTTGAAGTTTCCTTAAATTATTTGAGAAAGAAGATGATTCATTGTACCGTTCTAGACTGTCAATCCTTGTCTGAATGAATTCCCCCCCCCCCTCCCGCGCGAAGCGCGAAAGCTTTGGCGTTTCATTACATTTTTATAAAAAGAAGACGATTAATTGTACCGTTCTCGACTGTTAATCCTTGTCTGAATTCAGTTTCTCCCCCTCTCGCGCAAAGCGCGGAAGCTTTGACGTTTCATTAAATTATGAGAAAAAGCAGACGATTGGGTGTACTGTTCTCGACTCTTAATCCTTGTCTGAATTCAGTTTCACCCTCTCCCGCGCGAAGCGCGGAAGCTTTGACATTTCATTAAATTGTTAGAGAAAAAGACGATTCGTTGTACCGTTTTAACTCTTAATAAACCCTAATCGTCTGAATTCAGTTTCCCCCTCTCGCGCAAAGCCCGAAAGCTTTGAAGTTTCCTTAAATTATTAGATAAAGCAGACGATTGGGTGTACTGTTCTCGACTCTTAATCCTTGTCTGAATTCAGTTTCCCCCTCCCACGCGAAGCGCGAAAGTTTTGACGTTTCCTTAAACTATTAGAGAAAGCAGACGATTCGTTGTACCATTTTCGACTCTTAATAAGCCTCATTTATCTGAATTCAGTTCCCCCCTCTCGCGCAAAGCGCGGAAGCTTTGACGTTTTTCTTAAATTAAGACAGAAAGCAGACGATCGTTGTATCGTTCGCGACCCTTCTAAATGAAGTTTTCCCCTCCCGCGCGAAGCGCGGAATTTGTGATGTTTCATCAAAATATAGAGAAGGGAAGACGATTCGTCGTACCGTTGTTGACTTTTAATCCTCGTTTGAGTTAGTTTCGCCGAAAATGTTAAACCTCTGAATTCTTTAGCTGATATTATAGGAAAGTGAAACTTCGAAAAAGTACAACTATTGTAGTTGTAGTCACTCTCGAATTCGTCACAGCGGATAAAAAGTCGCAGTTCGTAGGGAAAAAAACTTGTCGGTCGACCGACAAATATACATCTCACCGACTTCAAACTTCTGCATTGATATAGTACACGATCGAGCAAGAATACCGACACAGCTGACCCGACACAGCAATATATTTAGCCGTGTCCTCCTTGCTCCCTCGACGAGATGACTCCACCAAACAACCCCCTCTCTCTTTTACTCCCACTCCTCCTATCTCAGGCTCTTACCTCCCCTCTCTCTCCTCTCTTTCACCCCCCCGTTTCTTTTGTTTCCCTTTTCTCTTTTTTTTCTTTCTTTTCCTTTCTTTCCTCTCCTCCCTCTTTTTCTTTTTTCTCTTTCTTTCTTCTCTTTTCTTTCTTTTCTTTTCCTTTCCTTTCTTTCCTTTCTTTTTCTTTCTTTCTTTTCTTTTCCTTTTCTTTTTTTCTTTTCTTTCCCTTTCTCTCTCTTTTCCCCCCTCCCCCTTTTCTCTTTTTCCCGACGGCAGCGCAATTTTACCGACAATATCCTGACAGGTGGAGGGGTGTCGCACCCCCACACCCCCCCCCCCCCCTTTGACGACGCCCCTGGGTGGAGCCCCGGAAACTTAGTGGTTTTAGTTAATTAATTACGGTCAGATGAACATATTTTGATTCCTTATTTGTGACACTGGCAGGTCATCTCACGTCCAAGGGGCCGAGAACCCAGAAGCTCAGGGGTTTTAAGCATTAAATTACCGTCAGATTAGCATCCAGCCGTCCGCCTCAGGGCCCTTGGTGGGGTCCAGGGGCAGAGCGACTTCCAAAGTGGGGGGGGGGGAACCAACAAAAAAGGGCACTTTCTGGGAAAAAAAGGGCACCTACAAAGGGAAATCTCAAAGCGAAATATACCATTTTTAGACATTGGTATATACCCCTTTAATGTGATTACATTATCAGGGATGATTTCAATATTTGTTTCTCTTTATACATCGTATAAAATATTGCTTAAACATCATACCTTGCGGTTGGGTGTGATGGTCGACAAAAATCATTTGCGAGCGAGGAAAAATATAAGATTATAAGATATAAGATCGCAGTGCGAAAACTACATCTTATAAAGAGGAAAAAACCAACCCTCATCGGGTTATAAATAAGCACATTCTCATAACAGCAAACTGAAAAGACCTTTGATAAGTAAAAATTATAACATCTATAAATGTGAGCGAGCGTAGCGAGCGAGCTTTGGGAGATATTGCTCTTAGTCGCTTGAAACTAGGGGTACGTTTAATGATGAGAGGAAAAGGGGACACTTATCGAAGGGATAAGACACTTACTAGAAAATAAAATGAGCACGTGTCAAAGTACAAAGGGTTATTATCAGAGGTGAAAATGGGGCACTCACCAGGGATGAAAAGGCACTTATGAGAATGGAAATTGGGCATTTGTCGACGGAAAAGAGGCAACCATCAGATTTTGATAGGGGCATTTATGAAAAAGGGGAACGTATCATTGTTAAAAAAGGTTAATTATCAGAGGTGAAAAGGGGCACACACCATATATGAAAGAGGCACTTATGAGAATGAAAAAGGGGCACTAATAATAAAGGGAAATGTGCATTTGTTGAAAGAAAAGGAGCACCGATCAGATTTTGATAGGGTCATTTATTGGAGGTGAAAGGGGGCTTTTATGAAAAGCGGATATTATGAAGGAAAAGGAGCATTTATTAAGGAAGGAAAAGGGGCACGTGTCAAAATAAAAGGGGGTGTTATTAGAGATGAAAAGAGCACTTATGAGGAGGAAAAGGGGGCACTTGTCAAAATAAAACGAGTATCTCTCAGAATTGAATAGGGTAATTTACCAGACATGAAAAGGGGCACTAGTAGGAGAATGAAAAAGGACTATTTTCATAGGTGAAAAGGGGCATTTATGAAAAGGCGAAGGGCTCTTTGTTAAATGGGGGCACTTGTCTTAAGGAAAAGGGGCACTTATTAGAAAGGAAAGGAGGCACATGTGAAAATATAAGGTGCGCTTATCCGAGTTAAAAAGAGGTAGTTATTAAAAGGGAAAGGGGCACTTCTTACAAAGGAAAAGGGGCAATTGTCAAAGTAAAAGGAGTACCTCTAAGATGATAAATTTCAAATAGCGCCTACAGCCATACAATGGTAGCTGCGACCATAAAAATATCAAAATATGTAGTTGTGATATATAATTTCCCAATGGGAATAGCTAATCGGTTGATTTCAGTCAAGAAACGTTGCTTTATAAATAGTTTGTTTATTGAAATTCATCACGTTAATTTTACTCTTTTTTTTTTGGAGATGCCCCCCCCCCCCCCACTGGCGCTCAAGAGAGGGGGGGGGGGGGGTGCGATTTTTCAAATTTTCGAGGACCATAAAAAATTGTGCTCAATACCCCACACCGCCCCCCCCCCCCACTGAGCGAAATATTGGCCGGCACGATTTTCAAATTTCAGTACACTAAATTTCATATTGATTTCAAATTTGGGCCCCCCTCTTTGAACCAAATTCATGACCCCGTACCAAAACTTTGTATTACCTTTAGAGGTGCTTCATAATAAGTGAAAGGGGGCGTCTTTTTAAAAGGGATAGCCTCCTTATAAGAAAGGAAAAGGGGCACGTATCATTGATAAAAGTGTAATTATCAGAAGTGAAAAGGGGGTAATTATCGCATCTGAAAAGGGGCACTGACCATATACGAATAGCGGCACTTATGAGAAAGAAAAACGGGCACTTATAATAAATGGAAATGTGCTTTGTTGAAAGAAAAGGGGAACCGATCAGATTTTGATAGGGGCATTCATCGGAGGTGAAAGGGTGCATTTATGAAAAATAAATGTTAAAACATGTTAAAATAAATGGGGCATTGATCAGAGATAAAAATGGGTAATTATGAGAAGGGGAAGGGGCACTTAAAGAAAGGAAAAGAGCACTTCTCAGGAGGAGAAGGGCACTTGTCAAAGTAAATGGAGTAACTCTCAGAATTGAATAAGGTCATTTAGAAGAGATGAAAAGGGGCACTTATGAGAATGAAAAGTAACTATTTTCATAGGTAAAAAGGGGCATTTATGAGAAGGGTAAGGGGCTCTTTTTTAATGGGGGCACTTGTCATAAGGAAAAGGGGCATCTATTAGAAAGAAAAGGGGGCACAAGCGAATAAGGTGCGCTTATCCGAGTTAAAAATGGATAGTTAGTAAAAGGGGAAGGGGCACTTGTCAAAGGAAAAGGGGTAACCCTCAGATTTGAATAGGGCAATTATCAGGTTGAAGGGGGCGCTTCTCGTACCTGAAAAGGGGCACTTACTAGAGATTAAAAAGGGCACTTGTAGAAGTAAAAGGGGCACTCTTCCCATGTTAAAAGGGGCACGTTTTGGGTACTAGAGAAAGTGTGGGGGCACTGTGCCCCCTGCCCCCCCCCCCCCCCCGCGATTCAGTGTGTGTGTTGTTGTTGTTGTTGTTTTAGTTTTAAGGGCGTGTGTCATTCAATTATGAATATTTACGCTGTCGGATGTTGCCTCTATTCAAGTCGTCGAAATAACCTCTGCGACGCATTAGCGGTACGGAAAAAAAATACGCCTCCCGGGAGGCGAATTTTTTTTCCGTACTCGAGAGGGCAAATACCCCATGTGCGCATGCGCGTGGACTTGTGATTTCTCTGCTACTTCCCATACGAAATGTACATGTATTCGCATCTACTGTGCACGATTCGCGTTCTACGAGTAAACGATGGCATAGTAGTCTTCAAACACAGACTCTGATTTGCCAGTTTGACAAAACAATTACGCATATATCGTGCGTAGCAATAGTACTAGTATTCAAGTCTGAGTAGTTGTATGATTCAGACATTTTAGTGTTTACAGAAATGCATCCCAAATTGAATAGCATGGTATAGTAGTCTGCAAGCACAGACGCTAATCGGACAGTTTGACAACATAGTGTCTTGAGTAGTGCTTTATATTCAAATATGTGTAGTTTTATGATTCAGACCCTACTGGTGCGTGTATTGGAAAGGCATCTCAACTTGCAGAGTGGCATAGTAGTCTGCAAGCACAGACGCTAATCTGACAGTTTGACAAAATAGTGTTATTCAAGTCTAAGTAGTTTTATGATTCAGACCCTACTGGTGCGTGTATTGGAAATGCACCTCAACTTATAGAGTGGCATAGTAGTATGCAAGCACAGACTCTCCTTTGACAGTTTGACAGAATAATATAGGCCTATTGTGTATTGAGTAGTGCTTTTATTCAAGTTTTCGTAGTTTTCTGTGTTGTGCCACTGCTCTCTCACTCTCTCTCTCTCTCTCTCTCTCTCTTTCTCTCTCTCTAGCTCTCCCTCCAGTATGCTTGCACTCTCTGTATTACTTTTATTTATAATCATGGTCTGCTGAGAGCCAGAAGGATGTTAACTCTTAACACAACGAATGCCCTTCTGGCTCTGAACAAACGATAGTAGGCCTATATATGATAAACCCACACACCATAAGGTCATTTATTGGCCTTCTCAAAACCGTCATTCTGTAATAATATTTCTAACTTTGGTCTAATAACTCTTTTGTCAGTGCAATCAATGGTCGAATGAATAATAAAATTGTGATTTTTATCTAGTTTCCGTCCTTTGTATTGATTTATTATGTTAAAATTGATAACAACATTTAGTATAAGTTACAAGTATCTCTTTTATTAAAGCACAAGCACACACACACACACCCATACACGCCACACCACTTAATTTTAAGGGTCTGAATCATACATCTACGCAGACTTGAATAAAGTACTTCTCAGCACACTACTAGTATGTTGTCAAACTGTCAGATTAGCGTCTGTGCTTGCAGACTACTATACCATTCTATACAAGTTGGCGACTTGAATAAAGTACTTCTCAGCACACTACTAGTATGTTGTCAAACTGTCAGATTAGCGTCTGTGCTTGCAGACTACTATACCATTCTATACAAGTTGCAATGTATTTCCATATGCACTACTGGGTCTGAATCATACAACTACACAGACTTGAATAAGCACATCGCGACACATACGCATATTGATTTGTCAAACTGGCAAATCAGAGTCTGTGTTTGAAGACTACTATGCCATCGTTTACTCGTAGAACGCGAATCGTGCACAGTACATGCGAATACATGTACATTTCGTATGGGAAGTAGCAGAGAAATCATAAGTCCACGCGCATGCGCACATGGGATTTTTGCTCTCTCGAGTACGGAAAAAAAATTCGCTCCCGGGAGGCGTATTTTTTATTTACACGGCAGCGAGGGGAAAAGCTCGATTAATTCCAATGAAACCGCTCGCGGAGAGTCTAGTCGGTAGTGCCTGTACTGAATATGACTTGTGTTGTAGATGTACTCTATGTTGTTGGTATGTGGCCGAGGGCATGTATATTATGTTCACGCTCGCGCTCTCGATTTCTCTGTGCCATGGTGTCGTATAGTATTAATGACTGCTTTGAGAGAAATAGTTGTTTTTATACGCTCTCGGGAAGGTTAGAATTGTGCTATTGACCGAGGCGTGCCGAGGGCAATAGCCCAATTGTAACCTTCCCGAGAGCGTATAAAAACAACTATTTCTCGAATATTAAAGCAGTCATTAATACTTTTATATGCCGAAAACAAAAGAGTCAACTAATGACACCACCTTGGCTAGCTTTCTCTAGTTTATCTGCACGGTTGTTTTTTATGAGTGTACCGTATCTTTGCGAGTAGACTAGATCTAGATTCTAGTCTAAGCAAGATATTTTTACAATTTTGGGGGTGGGCCGGCCCTGTGGGGAATATGGAGAAGAACCTGCGCTTTCATGACACCTCACTTATTGAGTATCACCTTCAGGATCACAACAGATTATAAAGGTTTGAATCTCGAATTAAAAACTTGACCTTTTTTGCATGGTCGCGGAATGCACGTAGACTGCATAGGGACTGCATTGCGTACAATCTCTATGTGAATAATTTTAACACACAACATCGGGTGCGCGATCACACCCTGACAACTAGATCTATTTTCGTCTAGAGTCTATACGTCTATGCTTTTTCAGCAACTAAACGAACATGTTTATGGATAATTTCACGTACCCTTTTTGTTGTTCTTGCTGTCAGCGAGTCTTGCATTTGATAAGTTGAAATCTTGGGAGAGATTCTTGAGCCATTTTTGTCTTGTTTGGAATTGTCTTGTCTTGTATGAAAATACCGACCAATTTTTCGCACACGTACGGTATCCTCGATCGCTCAAACCATTTTTTAACATGTTAACCTATGGGGTAACCATGGAGGCTGACCTATTTCCCCAATAACCATGGTTATTGGAAAAATAGGTCTGTTTTAACCATGGTTACTGCGAATTTTCGGGAACAGTTAAAGTTTATGAATGCAATTTCGACCAATCAGATTGCTGGATTACTTAAGTGAGGTATATAACATATAATATCATACTGCCGTCACTGTTTATTGCAGAAGACATCAAGACTATTTTGTTTTCTTGTTTTTCTTTAGATGTCTTTCATCGTTTCCTTCTCTAGATCAACATGTTAAGCAGGCGCGGATCCAGGATTTCTTAGGGGGGGGGGGGGGGCCCAAATTAGAAATTATGCGAGCCAAATATTGATACGTAATGGTGACCAACAGTGACGTGATGCGGGGGGGGGGGGTCGGTGCAGGGAGGGGCGAATTTCCCCCTCCCTCCTCCGCGAAACGCGGAAGCTTTGACATTTCATTTAATTATTAGAAAAAGAAGACGGTTCGTTGTACCGTTCTCGAAAATAAATCTCGTCTGAATTGAGTTTTTCCCCTCTCGCGCGAAGCGCGGAAAATTTTAGGATTTATTAAATTATTAAAGAAAGAAGACGATTCGTTGTAGAGTTCTCGACTCTAAATTCTCGTCTGAATTGAGTTTTTCCCCTCTCGCGCGAAGCGCGGAAAATTTTAGGATTTATTAAATTAATAGAGAAAGAAGACGATTCGTTGTAGAGTTCTCGACTCTAAATTCTCGTCTGAATTCAGGTTCCCCCCTCCCTACCGCGCGAAGCGCGGAAGCTTTTAAATTTCCTTAAATCATTAGAGAAAAAAGACGATTCGTTGTACCGTTTTTAAAAATAATCCTCGTCTGAATTTAGATTCTCCCCCCCCCCCTCTCGCGTGAAGCGCGGAAGCTTTTACGTTTCATTAAATCATTAGAGAAACAAAACAATTCGTTGTACAGTTCTCGAAAATAATTCTCGTCTGAATTTAGTTTTTCCCCTCTCGCGCGAAGCGCGGAAAATTTTAGGATTTATTAAATTATTAGAGAAAGAAGACGATTCGTTGTAGAGTTCTCGACTCTAAATTCTCGTCTGAATTCAGGTCCCCCCCTTTAAGTTTCCTTAAATCATTAGAGAAAAAAGACGATTCGTTGTACCGTTTTCGAAAATAATCCTCGTCTGAATTTAGATTCTCCCCCCCTCCCGCGCAAAGCGCGGAAGCTTTTACGTTTCATTAAATCATTAGAGAAACAAAACGATTCGTTGTACAGTTCTCGACTCTTAATCCTCGTCTGAATTCAGTTTACCCCTTCCGCGCGAAGCGTAGAAGCTTTTACGATTCATTAAATCATTAGAGAAAGAAGACGATTCGTTGTACCGTTCTCGACTCTTAATCCTTGTTTAGATTCAGTTCCCCCCCCCCCTCTCCCCCTCCTGTGTGAAGCGCGGAAGCTTTTACGTTTCATTAAACTATAAAAGAAAGAAGGCGATTCGTTGTACCGTTCTCGAATATTAATCCTCGTCTGAATTCAGTTCCCCCTCCCCCTCCCCCCCTCCGCGCGAAGCGCGGAAGCTTTTACGTTTCATTTAATCATTAGAGAAAAAAAGACAATTCGCTGTACAGTTCTCGACTCTTAATCCCCGTCTGAATTCAGGTCCCCCCCCCCTCTCGCGCGAAGCGCGGAAGCTTTTAAGTTTCATAAGATTATGAGAGAAAGAAGACGATTGGCTGAACAGTTCTCGACTCTTAATCCTCGTCTGAATTCAGGATCCCCCCTCCTCCCGCGCGAAGCGCGGAAGCTTTTAAGTTTCCGTAAATCATTAGAAAAAAAGACGATTCGTTGTACCGTTTTCGAAAATAATCCTCGTCTGAATTTAGATTCTCCCCCCTCCGCCTCCTGCGCGAAGCGCGGAAGCTTTGACGTTTCATTAAACTATTGAAGAAAGAAGGCGATTCGTTGTACCGTTCCCGCCTCTTAATCCTCGTCTGAATTCAGGTCCCCTCCCCCTCCCGCGCGAAGCGCTGAAGCTTTAAAGTTTCATTAGATTAAGAGAGAAAAAAGACGATTTGCTGTTCAGTTCTCGACTCTTAATCCTCGTCTGAATTCAGGTTCATTTTCATTAAATCATTAGAGAAAAAAGACGATTCGTTGTACCGCTCTCGAAAATAATCCTCGTCGGAATTAAGTTTCCCCCCTCCATCCCGCGCAAAGCGCGGAACCTTTTAAGTTTTATTAAATCATAAAAGATTGGTATTACCGTTCTCGCCTCTGAATCCTTGTCTGAATTCAGGTTCCCCCTCCCGCGCAAAGCGCGGAAGCTTCACGTTTCATAAGATTATGAGAGAAAGAAGACGATTCGCTGTACCGTTCTCGATTGTTAATCCTTGTCTGGGGCGGCGGCGAAGCCGGCCCCTGAAGCTCAGAGGTTTTAGGCTTTTAATTAAGGTCATATGAGCATTTTTTTTTTGTATACCTATATTATTTCGTGACACTGGCAGGTAACTATTTGGCGTTGGGTCCAGGGGGCGGAGCCCCCCAAAATCAGGGGTTTTAGACATTAAATTACCGTCAGATGAGCATCTAAGGGCCCGCCGTAGGGCCCTTGGTGGGATCCAGGGGGCAGAGCCCACAGAAGCTTAGGGGTTTTAGGCATTTAATCACGGTCAGATGAGCATATTTTGATGCCTCATTATTTGTTAACACTGGCAGTTAACTATTCTTTCCTTTCTTGCTCTCATTCTATTTTTTTTCTCTTTAATATACTTTTTCAAAAAAAGTGTGGGGGGGAGGGGGAGAGCTCGAGGCTCCCGATCCCCGCCGTACCTCGGGCCCTGACATGTAGGAATCTCGAGAATCATATTCCTTGCCTGGCTGCAAATTTAGGAATTTGTCATTTTCCAACAAACACATACAAACGTATAATTTACTAAAAAGTGAGAAAAAATCTCGGAAATGATGTCATTTCAGCATTATTTGTAATCCACCGTTGTGGAATTAGAAATAAACCACGTTTGAATTTGATTTCCACTAACCCCCCCCCCCCTATCAGTACGCCAGTATCTCCTCTTTTCCTTTCCCTTTCCTTCCTTCTCTCTTATTTGTTTTATGGGGGGGGGGGGGGGGGCTCAACAGCCTGGGAGGCAAAGCCTTTTCGGCCCCCCGATCTCCTTCTTCCCCCTTTTCTTTTCTTCTTCCTCTTCTTTCTTTCCTTTTCTCTCCTCTTTCCCTTTCGCTTCTTTTCCTTTTTTCTCTTTTTTTTTTTTTTTTTTTTTTTTGCGGGGGGGGGGGGGGGGCCAAGGCCCGCTCGGCCCCCCCCCCTGGATCCGCGACTGATTCCCTTTATAATACACTGCTGAACTCGTACCCCGATTCGGTCTAGTCTAGACTCTTCGCGAGCGGTTTCATTGGAATTAATCGAGAAATTCCCCTCGCTGCCGTACAAATAAAAAATACGCTCCCGGGAGCGCCGCCTCTGTGTACACTTTGGCGCAAATACATTCTTGTACACGCCGTTAAAACTAAAACAACAACAATCTATCATAATTTACCTTCCTCTCTCCAACGCACGTACGACTACCATAGGCTCCATGCATAGATCCAGTGTAATCTATCTTTTGCGAAACTTCCTTTGAAGACTACTACTCGGCTCGGCTGCGCTTGTAAGTGTTCACTGCCGCTGCACGCACTTGGACTCGACGACACGCTGATATAAACACCACCATTACAATGATTAACCTGGCGAAAAAGCAGACGAAATGCTGAGCTAAAAATGTCTGGGTGGGTGTCATTCGACGATGATGGAGATGGAGATGTACGTGGGAAAGCACCAGCCCTACATTCATCGAGTAAAACAAGAGAAGATTATGGCGTTGGCCTGGTTGTTGAGGCGGGTGCAGGTGTTATTAGCGGGAGTTGGGTGAAGTTTGAGCATTCAACCTCCCCGAGCACGCCCACCTCTACCGCCCATCGGGTGGCGGAGGCCCAGGCCCAGGCCCAGCGGCCTATGATATCTCAGCATACAGGTACGTCCATATATATACAAAATATGCACCGTGAAGTGTGGTTGAATTAGTGTGGTGGATCGTGGAGTCATGCTGTTGTTCTCAATTTAGTTTTTCGTAATTGTTGGTCAGTTGGTGATTCAGTGTAGATTTTTAAAATCATTTATTTCATGTATAATCCACAATTAGACTTCTTCTTCAAGATAATCTCCCTCCTTCAAGTTCAATACTGAAGATTCTTGCAGATGCTGTATACTACTAGTAGGGAGGCCAATGCCCGGGCGTAAGGCTTCTACGCCTACGATTTGTGCGCTCGTCGTCCAAGTCAGAAAATTACCAGAAGAAAAAAAAAGGGGAAAAAAAAGAAAACAAATATCTATGGAATAAAATGTATAACAAATACACAATTACACACTCCACAACATACCTATAATCACGGATCTGTAATGGTCTTTCACCATTTGTTGACGATCTTGCAGATTTTGATGTATTTTGATCAAATAATTGCGCTAGCAGACGAAAATAACGGACGGACAAGAGAAACTAGACGGGTCCTAGAGGGCGATGAGGTTAGCTCACTAAAATCCTTCTCAATGACTGAAGGTAGCGCCTAAAAATATGGAATCAATTTAATATCAAAGAACTTTTGATAGAGATTAACATATCAGTTGTGCACAAATGTCACTTTTAACAACTAGAAAATATAACGAAAAAGGATTATATCTTTTTAATTGCAGATTTTTACAAACTGCACAATCAAAGGTAGATAGGGTACGATGTTTTTGTCAATCTTGCGTTGGTTTTAGCCCAATAGCTAGAGCCATCTCAAATTGGGGAGCAAAACTGTGAACAGAGACGTCATTGTTCCAGCCCAAAATAGAACTCTTGCGACATCATAATATGAATATGTATGAGGTCCGGTCTCATCGCGCGCAAAACAAATTTGACGTAGTCTCACACATAGTACCTTATTCTCAGCACTAGGTCAGTGTCGTGCAGTAATGTATGAGAAGTGTAAAAAAAGACATTTCAGTAAAAAAAAAAAAGTCTACGTCAGCAGTCTATACTCCAATTGAGAAGTGTAATGAATGCCATGATTTGAACGTGTGTGTTTTAGTGTATGATATCATCATATGGTTAGTGAGAGAGAGAGAGAGAGAGAGAGAGGGAGAGAAATATCTCCGTCAGTACACGTCTATCAATGCGTGCAGTCCTATTGACTATGTTTGATTCCGTATTGTGTTCGCTGCAACTGTTGGATTTATCGATCGTATTGTGTTCGCTGCAACTGTTGGATTTTGCAGTGTCAGATTGATCTTTACTCATGAGGAAATAATTGGAATACATATCAAAACTAAGGTACATGTAGGCCTATTTATTTATTTCAATAATTTTCTTAATTTACAATGAGTGGTTTTCGAGCTTTCTCTCATTATGTTTTGACCCTCCATGCCGTGGCATGGCTAGCATGGCTCGATTGCGGCTTGCATGCAATTACCGTACCTGGACGGCCTGCAGTACTGTGTCGGTGTGTGCGACTAATTCAAGGCTAGCCGGTGATGATGAATGTACTTTCGCGCGAAGTTTTGAACTTGTTGTCCGGGCAATGACCATGATGACACGCCCATTCCCTGGGGCCTGTCTAATTCTCGACGTAATTTTTGGGAACATGAAATTGATTGTTTCAAGGCTCTTACGTACGGCCAGGCGTAGAAGGAAGCTCATAGGAACTAGCTGGATATCTCCTATTTTATGGAACTTCTGGAGTCGGCAGATGGGTGAGTTTTCTTAGTGAAAGTAAATGCTTTCTTTTAATCTTTGTTTTATTATAAACAAATCAGTAATTAAAAAGTTAGATTTGGGCATTGGCCTCCCTAATACTAGTTACTACTCGGCTAGACCGAAAGCTTCAGTCTCTCTAATCGTCGGTTGTTCCACTGAGACTACGTCTGGCTCCACTAGACCTCCGATTATAGAGACTGAAGTCTGGGGACCTCTTTCTGTGAGGCACTGTACGGAACAAATGGTTCGGTTCGACCGGACCGCGATGAATGAGATATGCAACGAGATTTTCACTCTTTACATCCTCGTAACTGCTGGAATTACAACACAAATTAAAAGTAACATATATATAGCTTATAAGACTTACGATAGCTTGCTCATTTAGATCCTAAATTAATGATTAATCCGAGAAAGTCTCGTCGTCAACATTATCCGTCTTGGTTTTAGTTGATGAATATTCATTTTTTCTTTTCGAACGTCCAATAGCTACCGTAGCTACGTACGAGTCGGCCCAGCTTGACCAACGAACTCCCACGAAACGAGTGCTCTGATTGGCCATTTGGCTATGTTTTGGTAGGTGGACCCGGAAATATATCGGCCGCCGGGTAATATTTCGAATGCATGAACGTACCGTTTCACAGTTCGGAAATACAAATTGGATAATTCATATAAGTAAGTCCGTAAATTATACATTTAATATTAAGTTATCAAATTTTGATAACTGTAATTAGGACAAATGACATACCGACCTAATTTACATCTGATTTAGAAATCAGAAAATTTGATCTAAATAAAGAAAATCGGGGAGAAAATGTTTTGACAAAAAAAGCTGCCATTGTTGGCTATAGCTACCCCCACGGTACGAGATCTCTGGGTTGCCATCTGTATTGGGGAATGACAACAAATGTCAGTTTTATTAAAGAAATGACCCAAATCAGATGGTTATTGCTGTCTACTACTCGGCCTGATCGGGGTTAGACCGAATTTTCCGTCTCTTTCTTTCGTTAGCCTCTTATTGGGGTAGGGTCGGCTCTCTCTTTAGAGACGGAAACAGACTATCCCGCGAAATGTGTAGGGTTATGTGGGCAAATCAGCACACCAAACCTGCAAAACTTATCCCCGAATTACTCCTTTCACAGGATGCATATCCGATGCATTTTATATTGTAAATTAGGTTAAAACTTAACTACTTCGGTTCAACTTACCAACTTGACTGAAATAATCCGTTTAATGGTCCGTTTTTAGGAAATTATGGGTCAAAATCGATATCCATGATGAAAATCTTGCAAGCCGTGTAAAACTCTCGCTGCCGGAGTCATCTAAATCAATCTCATCCCTTCTAGTCTACGCCGAAGGCAAAATGATTATGAAGGAAAAACTGTGATAACGCCATTACGAACGTGTAGATGGCGCACATAATCATTTCCCCTACTCTTATACGAATAGTGCAATGGGTTCTTAACGTGCAAGGGTGGTGACTCTCCTGTACACGGGGCCTCCATTTAACGTCCCATCCGAGGGACGGAGTGTTTTCCACTTGACATAACCTGCGTCTATGAACAAGGGAAGGGGCACATTAACACACAACGCAGACTTCAGTCATCCGCCTGGGTGGGAGTCGAACCCGGGATCTTTGGTTCGACAGGCAGACGCTTTACCGACTGAGCCAACTCGCCTCCTAGGTCTAGACCTAATTTAATGTCATAATTGTAGAATCTAGATCTACATTGCAACTTTAATAATAATTTATGCAAAAAATATTATTAAAGTGTAACAAAGCAGGTCCGTAAAATGTGCAAAGAAAATATTCTTCATCAAAAAATTATTTGCATGTGATTGTGAGCTTGACTTTAAAGTGTACTTGTAAGCATTAACCAAAAAAAATTGTGATTGAAACAAAATCTCTTACCTGATTATTTGCTTGCAGTTTCAGCTTGAGGAATAATGGTGTTTATATTTATTTAATCAGAAAAAATAGGCGCTCGGGCTGACGCCAGCGCCGATGTCACTCTCCATTCAGTATAAACCCGATTAGTATACTTGTACAGCCCGACGCATATCGGATAGGCTAGGTCATATCAGGAATGTCATAATTGGAGAGTCTACTGGGAGAATGGTGAATTATATTGCTCCTTCTTCCAGTGATTGTCAAGTCTGGCTTTAAAGCTGTTTACCGAGGTTGCAGATACTACCAACTCAGGGAGGGAGTTCCAGTCGTTGAGGACCCTGTGTATACCGGTATTCAAATTATGTAAGGAAACCTGTATACTTTCTAGACTTCACTGTCAGACACTATTGACTGACTGACTGACTTCTTTTTTTCTTCGGTAATAACTTACAGAACATGAGCTGAAAAGCGTCCATGAGCATTTGTCTACATCAATAACCCACTTCTTGTAATGGCCAAAATTACACTGATTGAATCTTTTCGCCGCAAAAAACGTACAACCCTTTGCTACAAGGGTATGAAAATCAGACTATTTCCTACATGTAAATGGACTGCAATGTAGTTTATAATAATAATTCCTCAAATTTTTTTTCTATTACACATGGTGTACCACAAGGTTCTATCCTAGGTACTCTATTGTTTTTAATTTACATTAATGGTCTTACACATTCTTCTAAACACGAGATTGTTACTATTATTTGTGACAAGTTCACAAGCACAAATTGGCGCTTTCAACTGCACCTCGATGTTAAATGAAGGTCCTTCCCCTTGTGGGTTTTTTCGGCATTATGTAAGGAAACCTGTATACTTTCTAGACTTCACTGTCAGACACTATTGACTGACTGACTGGCTTTTTTCATCTTCGGTAATAACATACATGAAATGAGCTGTGAAGGGTACTTGGGCATTTTGTCTACATCAATAGCCCACTCCTTGTAATGGCCAAAATTAAACTGATTGAATCTTTGCACAGCATAAAAACGTACGACCATTCGGTACAATGGTCTGAAAATCAGACTATTACTTACTGGCTCTATACTAGCCCTTAAGTTGATTTGACAACTAATATTCATTATTTTCCCACTTACAGACATTTTAAAGCAACCTTTTTTTTAGGGAAGTTTTAAATTAGTATTATCTTTCAAATGCCGTTGGAATTAAACCTTTTCATTTTTTTGGCCTGCAAATGGGACATAGTACCTTTAAGGCAACACTAAACTACAACGATACATGTATAGATGGGCAAATTGGGCAATGTTCTCCTAGATTGGCTATTACTTTCATTCAATCTGTCCCAACTTTGAGCTGCCATTTTCTCCTTCCTTTTACAATGTACATGTACTTTCCTCCCATCCTAGTCCCGCTGGGTTCACTCAATGTGACTTCCGGACCACATGACCGTTACCAAAATCACGGAAAAAGGGGTCAATTTCAAGCAATGTCCACAGACAATATATTCCTCGAAATAAAGAAAATAGGGGTGCACAGGTGTCCTCGAAATTGATAAATAGGGGTCAGGAAAAGAGAAAACCCGGAAGAAAAATTCTCGGAGCCGAGTCTTGTCCTTGAAATATGGTAAAAAAGGGGTAAATTTGCGAAAGTGTCCTTACAATCTTATAAATAGGGGTATTCAAAGTACAATTTTGTCCTTGTTTTGACGTAAAAAAGGGGTTTAAATTTCACAAAATGTCCTTGAAATTGACCGCAAAAGGGGGTTATTTGCATTTGTGGTATAAACGGTCATACATGTCACCCTCTGCGGGGGAGTGACCCCACCTGGATCCTAGTCCTGCTAGTGTTAATCTGTATAATTATACATGTACAATTTGTTAACCCATCGCACACTGGAACCGGGTGCGCCCTGTATTAAGCCTCTGTCAAAGAGACTATAGTCAGTGGGTTCATCTAGTATGTTTCATTGTGATTTTCTAAAACGAAACAGAAAGACTTAAACCATATATGATACATAATGTACACGTGTAGAAGGAAATCTTTGTTTGAGCTGATGTTAAAATTGATTTTTACATTAATTTTGTATTTCTTAATAGTTAATGAGTTCTTTTCTTGGCTGGGATAAAGCTATATATAATGCATTCAATTTTTTAAAAACAGAATCGAATGTACGTTTACTTCAGATTCAACAATATGACATCTCAGTCACGGACTCATGTGGAATGCGAATGTGTACCTTTACCTGCATGTGAAGATATTTGTTTGCATTTCACAAAGACGTGAACTTTGACCAAGTACTGTAGGGATTATACCAGGGATGTACTCAGTACAAACAATGTGATTACCTCCTATGCATCATTTAGTAGGCATAATGGACAAGGTACTACAGTACATGTATGTAGCATAGACATGCATCCAGCTCGTTTAGGCCCACTTGTATAAATTCATGTTTGTACAAGATGTACGGTAATAATGAAAAAATTAATGGAAAATGTAAATGATACAATAATTTATTTTAAATTTTGCTATGTGTGTACATTACATTTTATTGATAGCTGTTGATAGCTATAGTTTAAAGGAATTTAAAATCTTCCAAAAATTTGAGAAGTATTATTTTTGGGGTAAATAGAAGGGGCCTTCAAATGTTTGCTTTTATGCTAGTTTCTTGTGCAATTTTAAAAACTCATTACCAGTCCCTGGGTTTCAAATCAAGGAAGATATTTAAATCTGCTGATACCTACTTGATATTAGAAGAATTGACTTCAAATTAATTTTAATGAAACATTATTTGGAGACAAAATATCATACAGCTGTACAGTGTACATGTATGTAGCGGAAGAAGGAGAAGAAGAAGAAGAAGAAGAAGGAGGAGGAGGAGGAGGAGACACAACATTTAAGTTCATGATCGGCTGAGTGAGGATTGTATTTGGGATGTCAAGAACATTATTTGCTTTCAAAGTAATGAGGAAATACATACATGTACTGTATAGTGTATACTGTTAGTGTGACCCTCAAATCCTGTCCAATTAGGATATTTACTTAAATGTAATAAATAAGTTGTTAATTACTACATGTACATGTACATGTTGGCCCTATAGCCTTTTCTGGTTTTTATTATTTATTTTTTCTAACAATGAAAAACAATGCAGTTTAGATCATAGCCAAGCTATCTAAATTATTGTCTGCCTTCCTATTTGTTTTCACTACATGTACTCCTTGCTGTAGAGATTTAAAAAAATATAATGTATTGCCACTCAATACTCATAAGATAATAGCAAAGAAATATGACAAATGAAAATTAAATTAAAAATACAAAAACGAAACAGAAGTAGTGTTGCTGGGTACCAGATACACTGTAGGCAGATACATTTACAGGCTGGCAAATTTGGTTAATTGAAATGATTTAATTGTTCACACAAAAAAGGGTGTTTGTTTACATTGACACCATCCAAAGTCCATGTTTACATGTCTTCATAGTTTCCTGTTTTATTTACATGTAGTGTTCATTTTGACATATAAAATACTGGTATGTACACAAATAAGGGTAGGGCATATTGTTGGTAAAACTCATGACGATAGATAATTTACCAAAGTGCTGAAACTTTTGAAACAAGAATTGAAATGGTAAGTGTTGATATCTTCATTTTTTCTTAGGATGTGTATGGCTGATCTGCAAACAAAAGTTTTTGTTAACCTGTTATTCACAGGTCTTTTTTTACAATATATATATATGAAAGATACATACATGTATTTGGAATTTACCCAAATAGAAGAACACTGTACAATGTACATTTATGTCATGGAGAGAACAATAAGTCTTTATGAACGTAAGAACATATAATCCTATTATTCTAGTAGTCAATAAATTACATAAAATGTACATGTTGGCCTTCCCATGATAGTAGAATTGTAGATGTGTTTGAAGGAAGTTTATTGATCTAGAATGAGACCATTTAAAAATATTCTCACAAATCAAAGACTTTGGTCAATGTTTTGTTTTGCATTTATGTCTTCATTCAAATTACTTTGGTTTGTCAAGAACATGCATGGTAACATTTACAAAAAACATGTAGGCCCACCATATTCCTTTAGATTCTAGTAGAAAATTTGAGATTGTCAGTTCTGGAATTAAATGTGATCTGCCTGTGCTGGAATTTATTTAAAGAAGAGGAAGGAAAAATTGAATTATGATGGTGATTAAGTACCGTAACGGCTGTGTCAGTAATTATTTGATGATTGTGAAACAGTTAAGGTGTTAGATCTCAACAATGTATGACTCTAGATGACTTCAGTGATCACTCTTTTCTTATCTACTTTTTGTAGTACAAAAAAAAACCCCTCAAACAAGGAGCAAGAAGGTAATGATATTCTTTAGTTGCAAATGTTACATGTACATGTACAATGTACATACCGGTACACAGGTGTACATGTACAGATGTTCTATTAAAGTTAATGAATTTCGAAAGGTCTCAGGCATGATCATGCAGGACTACGCTATACCAGCTATAGAGCTAATAGGGATCACAAACTTACATGGACCATCAAAATAAAGACTAGGGTCAGAAGTTTGCTCCCTGGTGGGATCATAATTTTGACCTCGTACACCCCCTGTACATGTACATGTAGTTCATGTACAACCAACCGCTGGGTGTGGTGATGACAAGTGGAATGGTATGGGAACTATTAGTAGCCTGGTGGTAGGAACATGTACCCTGTACTTCATTTTTGGCATACTTAGCGTGAGAGTGTTGTTGTGCTTTTGTTTTGGTGTTTGGACTGATACTCCCCCTTGGGGTACATGTACTGGGAAGGGGGCGTGTCACTCAATGTCATCGTTGTCATCATCTGCTGGGATGGATGTTGATTTGGGTATGGATATGTCCATGTTTGGGGTAAGTGATAATGTTTAGACTAGAAACAGGAAGAAAGTATTCCTGGCATGTTTACTGCTTGTCATGTCTACTTCTTTGTGAGATATTTCTGTTGTAGTACTGACTAATATATGTATTTTTGTAAACACATGCTATCTCCTGTCTACACTGTACTAGACTTTTAAGTGGTTTTACCAGACACAATCCCTGGTTTTACAAAGGCAGGACAAGTGTGAATATGTATACTAGTCTATTCAAGGATTACAATGTGTAACTCTTTGGTATATTGTGGCAATCTTTTTCAGAGTAATGTAGACTGCCACTGCCATTCTCTAACTCGGTGAGCAGAAATCTAGACTTTCTTTTACAAATGTGCAGTATTGAACACTGCTTTGATTCATTGATGTCTAGGTTTTGAATCATAATAGCATGATTCTCATTGAAATTGAATTTTCTATTATATATGAGCTCTTCCCCCCGAGGCAAGATATTTTCATAGGGTACTGTCAGCCTTGCCTTGCACGGTAGGACAATACCTTCAGACAATGCAGAAATATTGTTACAAATGAATCTGGATTTAGAATTGCCTGATATACACATTTCTACATGTACATGTAGCATCTAAATATGGAAGACGAGTTTTGGGTCAGCTGAAGTTATATGAACTATAATGTACAAAATAGGGCCTACAGTTGTTCATACTGTACATGTACAGTGTACATGCTTTCTGGTGTATCATTGGTGTATATTGTATTACTGGTGCACTTTATTTTTGTTAACGCATTTCACAAAAGGAAGGAGGTTGTATATGTACATGTATGTACATGTATATTATGATTTATAAAAACTCACTTTATTTTCACTGAAATTGAAGTTATTGTGTATAATACATATATCTGAACTGCTGATGATGTACATGTACTGTACATTTCTTGTACTCATTTGGAAAACTTCCTTGGAAGAAGAAATCTTGACATTTACACAGCTGTTTCGTCCAGCTCAGAGCATGATCCCTAAATGCAGCGGTAAGATGCATTTAACCCAAATATCGTCTGCACTCAAAATATTGGGGAGATGTTGAGGCTCTTTTGTCATGATCGTGTCCATACTAATGCTTGTTTGTTTATGTTTTTCTAAACATATTTGTATGCATTCCAGGTTGGTTGGTCATGAGTAAAGTACTGGTGTATACCAGTACATTATTTATACCTGTGCCTGCTCCTGTAGAATAGCACAATTTTTGAAGCAAAATGAGAACCACCGTAGCCATTTTCAGGATGTAAATACATGTACCTGTAATAAAATTAACTAGCAGGACCCGTGGAAAATCCACGGGATTCTAGGGGAGGGCCGGGGGTGGGGGGTTAAATAGATAGAGGCCTATGTGCTATCGAAAATAAAATTAGATTATTTTTATTTAGACAATTTTTATAATATGCTGTTTGACCCCCGGCCCCCACTCAGTGTTATTTAGGGTACGCATATGCTCGTTCCCTCTTTTTAAATGCACCCCCTATCTGAGGACTGCCAACATTTCTGAACCCCCCTTTCGCGGGCTTTTCCTGCCTTGGAGACCCCCCTAAATTTGGAAAAATGCTCAATGTACCCCCCTAAATTCGGAATAATTTCTCAGGAGTTCAAAGAGAAGAGAGAAAAAACGAAAAAACACCCCCTTTTTAAAGAAATCTCCGGGGGAAAAGTCAAATACACCCCTTTTTTCACAATTCTCGGGCCGGACTTTGTCGCACGAAAAGTACCCCTTTACCGGACATGCGGTCATTCCGACCCCGGAGTGAGGGGGCCGGGGTTTGACCATGAATGGCGCACCATAACAAAAACTATGCCAGGTAGGATCTTGATAAGTACGATTTATTGCAATGACGACCTTCGTCATTGCCTTGTTTTCGTTCACATTCTGCCCCATTAATATTTTCCTTTTCCTTTTCGTCCAAAAATCCCATTCATTTTGCACGTAGTGCTTGTCCTTCCTAGTTAGGTACTTTCCTCAAGTCCTTTTCCTTTCAAATTTCTTAGGCATCATCTCTAGCATCTCATCCAGGTCACTACATTCTTCGATTTTCGAAATCACTCATGCATGACCGTCCAGGCGCCATTTTGTCCGTTTCTGGTCCATTTTAAGGCCTTTCTTTCTTCCTTCCTATCTCCACTATCCTAGATCCTACACATTTGTAACAAATTCCTCCTTTATCTGCGACGTATAACCTGCCCTTCAAAATGCCATCTTCATACTCAAAATTCAAATCTGAAACCGACTCCGTCAAAAATCTCTCAAATTCTTGAAATATGGACCCCTAAATAATCTAAAACTGCCATAACTTTCTCATATAAATTCCGTTTTGTATTTAAATCTCACAGTATCCTTATCTCATAATTGCACATAGCCATGCCAAATTTCACGCTCCAATGGCTATGCAAAACATAAATAGCGCCCTCTAAAGTTCTGAGAATTGGCTTTCTTTCTGTGGCCGTATCTCCATTATGGCTTGGCAAACCCGTACCCTTTTTTGGATTTAGATACTCGAAGATATGCCCTTTCCAGCCATATACAAAATTATATACCCTATCACTGACCAAATTTGAGAAAATTGCCCTCCAAATTCGCCCTGTTCAAGAAAATTGAGAAATAACTTCAACTTGCTCTAAAACGGCGATCTTTATACCTACATCAATGAAACTTGGCACACATATGTATCCATATACGTGACAACTGTCTGTCAAGTTTGGTAAAATTCGAATATGTCAGCGCAAAGTTATCGCCCAAAATGATGAATTTACTATGCATTACGTAATAGCGCGTTTAATGCGTGCAATACATTGAGCGCAGATAACAGTGGTTTCAAACTGACCGCAATGAGGTGCTCTTTCGAATGATACCAAGTATAGTATATGTTCACACAGAAAATTGTGAGTAAATTGCATTTGAACAAAGGTTACTATACGAATTCCGCCGAGTTTCCGCCCGATTATAACACGTATCGGCTATGACGTCATTTTCCAGACTGCTTTTCGCCCCTTAAACGTCCTTTTTTTCCCTTGAAAATTTGCAGTGACATGCCGAGTTCCAATACGCAGGGCACCTCTTGGCCGGATTTTTGAAATTGGTCAAGGGGGCCATTTAAGACGCCATTTTGTCCTATAAATCTATTTTACATCACGTGTTTCGATAGAATTATCATAGAAAAAAAGAGAGTAGTTTACAATAACAATTATGAAATTCTCTGTCTAATGATACCAAATACGGCCCATAAAGAGACGTAAAGAGGGAGAGAAAAAACAATTTAACTCCGGTCATAATACAGATCCTGTACGTTTTCCACCCATGCATTACACGCATTGTCTATGGGGCATATCGGGTTCACGCTATTGGCCCCAGAACGATCTTGATTGCAATGACGAACATGCACCAAATCCCGTTGGTTTTTTAACACAGTGCTTGCGAGCCCTTTCTAGGTTTTTTCCCCTATCCCAATTTCTTTCAAACTTCGTAGGCATAGTCACTACCATCCCATCAAGATCACTGTTGAGGCCTTTCTTTCGCCCTACCTATCTCCAATATCACAGAAGCTACAGACTTCGTACAAATTGCTCTGGATAGTCCGAGAGAAGCTCTTTCGTTTGACACGTAGAAACATGGCGTCATTGCACGCACATCGTTGTGACACGATTGCATTTCTAGTTTGCAATTATTATTGTTGTGATTTCAATGTAGTTTTTATGAAAAGAGTACAAAAGCAGAAGCTTGGATTATGATTATGTTGGCATTGTTCACAAAATTTGTTTAATAATTTTTAAAGTAAAGATTTTACGCGAAAAATCGGACGGTTTGTGCCAATATGTAGCAGCCAGCTGCATGCAGTGCACAGATTGACTCGACTGTGTGTGTGACTGTGAGCGTAGAATCCAGTGAATTTTTTTTTTCGGGAGCTCGATCTATATCAAATTTTCGGGGGCTACTTTTTCAACTTTCGGGGGCTCTTCTTTCTTGGGCTAATTTTTCATTAATCCATTTAAGGATATAGTTTGTTTAGTTTAGTAGCGTGGTGTTACGTAAAGTTAAGTTACGTCAAGTTTCTACGCCGAAAGTACGCGAAATTTTTAAAACATATTAAATTGTTTGCGTCCCTCAGGGTTTAGTAATGTAGAACAGCGTACTCTCAGCGTAGTTGGTACGCAACTCTACTATGGACCCCACGCCAATAAGTGACCTGCCAGTGTCACAAATAAGGTATTAAAAATATGCTCATCAGACCGAGAGACCGTAATTAAATGCCTAAAACCCCTGAGCTTTCGGGGGTTCAGCCCGTTGAACCCTGTGGACACAACACCTGCACTCAAGTCGCTTTGAGCTACCTGATCCCCCCCCCACACACTTTGAAAAACGTTGATTTGATGCAGAAGTGTATCGTAGTAAAAGTATTATTGTCCATCAGTATCATTTTTTTAAACGACCGGCTGATTTTCTTGTGAAAACTTTACTTTGAAAATTGATTATCGAAATTCAGTATACAACTATACATGGCCAGAATAATCACAAATCTAAGCTCAGGTTGCATACCTCTATGAGTCTATTCACGAAAGTATATTGAAATCGGGGCAATAATAGCAATTTCAAAGTGTTGTTTAGCTTCGACTCTCCTCACACCATGCAGGCCTAGCTACTCCATGTTCACACACTCAGTCACAGCACCGGCCACAGCACCGGCCACAGCAGCGCTCAGCTGCAGTGGCAAAACGTGTGTGGATTCAATGCAGTTTGCAACTTTCAGTCACGTGAAAACTTTACTTTGAAGAATGATTATCCAAATTCAATAAACATGGACAGATTAATACCAAAGTAACCCTGCTTGCATACCTCTATTCACGTAAACTATATACAAATCACGGCAATTATCATAGAATCAGAGTCGAACCGCCTGAGCTGTGTGTGTGACAGTGAGTGTAGAATCATCGCAAACAATATACACGTACGTTCGTACACACAGCAGGTCCGCCTGGCCTACAAAGCATATCCTATAGAAAGACGCATAACACGGGTCAGCTCAACCCGTTGAGCGTACATATTGGCTACATCCCATCACCCGGGTGAGTCGTCTGTTAATGTGTATTTCTCTTACATGCTACAAAGCGAATCCTATAGCAAGAGGTCTTACTCGGGATACGCCGCAGCCTTTTACAATGAGACTTGCTACACCCGTTGACGCGAGTGGCTTCTCGTCCATCGTGTGTCTCTTCGTCTCTCTTTGATAATTAGACAGAGGGAGGGTGCACGCCTTGCCGACTCGCTCTCGCGGGTTCGTCGCCTCCTTGCAATCCACCACGCCCGCCGTGCTCTCGTCCGCCCGTCCTCCCCGGCACCCCGAAACCGCGTTTAACGGCATGGACGTCGATCGCGGGGTCGAGGTGGCACGCGGATTACGGGAGACAGGCCTCGTGTAATTGTGCCGCCCTCCCCGCGCCACGGCGGAGGCGGGCGGGGTCGGGGAAAGACGTTTTTGAGGAACCGTTTTGTACCCGTTTGGACCCCCCGCGGCGATTAGTGGTATTAATAATATAGATGTGAAACATGTTCATTTATTGTCGGCGCTTTGTTCTGATTGGCTTGTATTATTCAAGATATATCCTGTCATTTTTACCATATGGCTCTATTTACATTTTCATGTTGGCTACATTGTACTGAAGCTATAAAAGACGCTTAAAGATAAAGTTGAGTTCTGGTCATGTGATTGCATTGTGAAAGAAACGGTGTGGAATCTATCAAAAAGGTTGATCATCTAGCATATAAGTATTCGTGTGTATTGCAAGGTTCTGGATTCATCAAAGTGATAAGAAATTTGGCAAAGTTACAAGCACTGTACACAAAATTATGTACATGGGACTACACGAGCACATGGCGAAAAAAACCTACCCCCCGATTTTTACGATGTTTCATTCATATTTAGAATATGAAGGCATTTGAAGAGCCATGCTTTTCAGGGAACATGTTTAATCTGATGTTCTTCCGCCCTTGCATAATAACAATGATAACGCTCACAAATTATTTGTTACTCTTCCCAGAACTCAACCTTCTCTTTAATGCTCATGGAATATGATCAGCTCTTTCTTTTTTTCTCTCTGTACTACATTCAGATTTACCTAAGATATCAGAACATGTAAAAGAGTGGTTATTATGATCTGTAGATCCTCCCTGTAATGCTGTGCCAAATTATACCTGCAGTCCTTAATTCGTGGGAGTAAATCTATAAATCTAATTGGTCTTGTCTGCATTAAAAAAAAAAATTAGTCATGAAGTTACTCAGTGTCTGCTGCTTGAAATTCATATTTCATGTTATGATAGATACATGTACATGTATGTACTGCAATAATGTTGATTTATGATAGGAGGGGCTCGTGTTTAATCAATCTCGTTTAGGATCAGCGAGTTTAACAGTACCAGCCACTGAATTGCTTCATGTTTGAATTTCAGATTTCATGTTTGATAATGTATTTACATGTACTTCAATAATATTAATGATTCATGACAGAAAGATTAATGATTATTAAAGTGCCGTATTTGTCTGACCATTGTCAAGATAATGCTGCATGATTACCGGGTAGTGCTAATGGAAATCACAGCATTTTCAATCAGAATTAATTAAATTTAGGGGGCACAATAACGGACATCAATTCTCTTTCAAGGCCTTCATACAGAGCTGACAACCATAACATTTTTCCCGGAATTATTACGTTTTTTTCTCATAATTGCGGTACAGTGTAGTACGTTTTTTCTTCATAAAATACTTTTTTTCTAAATTTTTCTTTTTGTTTGTTTTTGTGTGCACATACCGCACGTCAGCCAAATGCCCTAAAATGTTGATAATTGTTTCATTTGTTTGATTGAAAATTGAAATTAATCCCATGTCATTTTTTCATCTTTTGTATGCAGGTGGGTCCATTCACAGCAGTATAGATGTGATGTCCCAGGCATCTGATGACCACCATTCAGCCATAGCATCATCAGTGATATCTTCAAGAGGAAGCTTCTCAGGATCCCATGACAACATCTCCAGCTCCAGGGAGTACATGCCATTAGAATCATCGTCCTCCTCTCCCAAGCCAGGAAATGTTACCCCTAACTCAGAAGGGTGGGTCAAGTTTGGAGACTCCAGGAAAGTTGTAAGTTCAACCCCGCTGAAGAGTGTGGTCCCAGAGAAGGGGATCAAAGAAAACGGTAGTCTGGACAACTCAAGAGTGTCCAGTCCTGCCCCTGTCAATTGGGTGCAGTTTGAGGATGACCATGATGTGACTTTGTCCTCAACGTCCTCAAGACCATCACCTATCTTATCATCTTGTGACGACTCTATCACTCGTGAATCTCCAATAGAGGATCTAAGTGCAAGAAGCAATAGCAGACCTCTTGAGATCCCCCAAAAGGTCAATAAAAATGTTGTTCCTGGTCATATGCAAGTGGAGAAACTGAAACAGGAAGATATAAGATCAGGGGTTAACCTTAATTCTTCCAGGACAGTTACAGCCAGTTCAACTCCTATACACATGTCAGACCATGCAAATGACTTAGAAGTGTCCAGGTTTTCTGAAGTAGCTACTACGTCAGAGACAAATTACGATACGGCAACTCCAGGAAACCCCTTCAAGGCAGACATGTTAACTCTGGAGCAGTTGGAGAAACAGAAAGCCATGGTTGAACAGGCTTGGAGGACTGTCTCTCCCTTCAATCCTTTCCTCAACATGGGAGGTTTACAGTTAGCAAGCACACCTGTAAAATCTAATGCACAGCCCATATGGACAACCTTTGATGAAACAGATGGTGCTTCAGCAAATACTCAGAGAGTACCCAGCAGTCCAGGGAATCCATTTGCAGGCATGGCAGCAGCTTCTAATGTGCATAACAGATCTAATATGCCTGCGACATTCAACCCTCAGCAGCAAGCACAGGGACAAGTGATATTTGCAGCTGCTGCAGCTGCACAACAAAGTGCAGCATCATCTCAACAAAGTGTAGCGGCTTCACAACCAGCGAAGCAAGTTATGGCAGTACAACCTTTGATGCAGTCCAGTGGTGTTCAACCTGGAGACCAACGAACAGCAGCTATTCTTTCTCCCAGTGCCTACGCATCTCAACCCATCAGTCCGATTGGTATGAAACCAAACCAGTGGCAGCAGCAACAACAACAACAACAGTTTTTCCCGTCAACATATTCTTCATCGCATCCGAACATTCCTCCAGGCAAGCAGACATTGGCAGCCATTGTTTCACCTACAACAACATCAAATACAGAAGGAAGTGACATGCCCGACAGTGGCAAACTACCTTTTAACACCCAGACAAGCATCAAATCAAATTTGTCATCTCCTAGGAGTGACAAGCTGTTTCAGGATCAGTACCCTCGTGAACATATGGATCTATCAGAAGGATGGCCTCTAAAATTCAGAGTACCTGATAAGAAACGAATAGCAGGCTCGCGTTCATGGCAACCTATCTATGTGAGACTTTCTGAAGGAAACATCCTCCAGTTGTTTCACGACAGGACTAGAAAGGAACCGTTCCGGGAACTTCCCTTGCAGAGCAACTATGAGATAGGCCGTCCAAATCTTCAGCAGTTTGATGCAAAGGGTAAAATTCATACAGTCAAACTGCTGTACATGTCCTACAAAGAAAAGAGGAAAGTCAGTGCCAAGTCGATGTATGACAAAGGAGCCCGCCTTGAAGAGCTTATGAAGCTTGGCTCACTTGACTTTAAAGTGTACCAGAGCTTTGTGTTTACTATCAATGATGCCTTGATGAAATTGACTCTCTACCAGGATAGAGGTGCCCACTACCAACAGGATATGATCAAAGTGGTTGTTTCTGACGAATGCCGTTGCCTTGTGAATGGCAATGGAGATGTTGTGCGGCAATCCATTTCTGTTGACCTTAATGTCTTATCTTTTCTCTCTGGGAGTCCTGACTGTGCAATAGGCCTTAACGATGTCCAGATTAAAGGGTTGGATGTTGTGGCCAGACAACACATCATCCCCAACAAAACATCAGATTGGATCAAGATGCATGACGTAGAACTTCACAAATGTGCAAATAAAAATGTGTTCGTGGACTCTCGAATGATCGAGTTTCAACCGTTGAATGCCTGTCACTTTAGGCTCATGCAGTTTCACATACAGCCTTCAGAAGAAGAGGACTTACCCCTCCAGGTCAGAGCTGCTTTCTCAGGTGAAGGTACACACATGGAACTCAGGGTGGATCTGCTGGTACCAGGTAATATAATTTTACTCCTCCATAGGCATAGGGCTTCTAGACAGTTGCAGTTGATAAAAATCAATCGCAAGTTTGCAGTCTCCTATCTCTTACGTACATGGTTGCGATTGATGTCAAACACTGATAAGTTGCAACAATTAATATCAACTCTTTATAAGACGGGTCCAGAACTGGATACTGAGTCTTTTAAGATTCACTGCTTGCGTTTTGAATTTCAATGCCTTTAATTTTTTTTAAAGATGTTGTCATCAATTCTTCATGTTATTCTTTCAGTAAGTTGTTCATTGGATCTCAGCCTTCATGATTATGTTATTTAAAAGTGAAGGCTGTCATTGTCGTTTTGCGACAGACAGCTACTACTACTACTTCTAAGTTGTAACACGTTATCTTTTGCTATATATGTCCTCATCTGTGTCTTCCAGCCTGCACCGGCAAGCGGAATCCGAGCCATTACCAGTGTGAGAACATCCTTGTTCACATTCCCGTCCCGGACCATTGGATCTCTTACTTCAGGAAACCCAAGCGGATGGGACAGTCCTCGATCCATGCAGTCATCAAGAGGCCAGATCTTATCAAGAGAGGTAAATATGATTCACTGCTGATTTAGGAATTCTCAAAAATCTTATATGGATAGATAAATTTTGTAGAAGAAGATTATATTTAAGGTTCAAAGGTCCATTAAAAGTTAAACTCTAGCTTTTGCCGAGATGAAAATGAAAAAAGAATTCCATGACCAGGCATCATTTTTTTTCTCATTTCCTTTTTGTTGTTGTAAACTGCTGAAAGATAGTGTACATACGCCCAATTGTAAAAGTGAATATTTTGTACGCAATCCAGTGCATACATATAATTATTTATCAGTGTACAATCATGTTGGATTAAGAAAAAAAGTGAAATCTACGATGGTCAATCTTTCCAACAGTGGGAGAAAGTTGCATATACATGTAGATGTAATTGTTCTATTTACCACGGTAAGAGACATTTTTATCAAGAACCTACTCAAAGAAACAAGTGTACATTGTAAGCAGGGAATTTGCAGTTCTTTATATTTAAGAATTAACCGAGCATGCTTTATAGCCATACAAGACGGTATCCAGGCTTCATTCCTCATCTGACTACATCTTAAATGACAGTGAAAAAACAAATCATTCATGAAAACACAAAAACAGGAAGGATGCTAATCTTTTATTCTCCAGATTCATTTCAACTTCCTCAAACGGATGGATCTCAATTTGCACTGAATATACATGTAGAGTCAACATGCCTTCAACTTCATACTTTGTATTAATACGAGAAAGCATACATCAGTACATATTTCTTCATAACTAATTTGCTTTGACTTTTAACCCCACTGTGCTACTTATAGCAACTTGCTCCCGCTGTATAGAAAACAATGCCAAATCGGTGCCTGTTGGTCCCCCATGATCCTCTTTTTCTTATGCTAATTGAGAGCTAAGTTGATGAGGTAGCCACCTGTCAGTGACCTTGCTAGGTGGTCTAATCCCTCCGGGCAAAACTAGTACAGACAGGCTTTAATACAGCAGAAAATAATTGTTGCAATCATTTCTTAATTTGAAAGGAAAGTAAAGCAATATATAAATTATCATATTCCAGGTTCACAAACCTATCAGGGTTGAAGGCAGGTTGTAAACAAGTAAATGAAATTTGAAAGAAATCAATTATAGTAGATCAATCATTGAATTCAGATCACCATAAACTGACACCTGTAGGTAAAATATTGCTCAAGGGCATCAAGAATATCATTCTGTGTTTACAGGTGGTCTTTATGCAGGCTCAAACCTTTTCAGGAAAGGGATTTTTCAGGGCTTAATTGGTCACATCTTTTTTCTTTAAAAATTAGTTTCAAAAATATATATTTCTTTTAATGCTACATTACTCTTGTTTTTGAGAACGTACAACTATATATGGTCGAAACAATAGTATAAACAAATACTAAATTAAAAAACTAAAACTAAAATCCTAAACCACCAAGGTGTCTATGGAGGCTACTGAAGGCAACAGATATAATATAATCCTTCCACACCTCTCCGGCTGTTAGTTTAAGTATGACTATATATGGACTATGGATTCCAGGTGTTGTTGTATTGCCATAGCAACACTCTAAATCTTCATGAAAAGGGAAGACCCTGGATGTGATTACTAATTTACTATTGTACATGTAAGTATTGTATAAAGGCTACTCATTGAAAACAACAACAATTTCTATTATGAGCAGGTTGTTTAACATTATTATTTTTATTTTTTTTGGAGGGGGGGGGGGGGGGGGTAAGGCAATACATGTACATGTAGTAAAATGAAATAAAAGATAGGGTTTACACCTGTAAAACAAATTTCTGTCTTTTATGAGACATTTTATGATATCCACTGCATTTCGTGCATAAATGTATATGTTTTTATAAATATCAGTAGTGGACACTTTATTAAATTTACCTGATAGCTCTGGCTCAAAAGCGTTAAGAACTAATACATTGTAGGTAAATAGTTTAGTCACCATTATAATTACTTCTTAATGTCAGCAGAATGCCTTTTCTTGGTGTTTTTCAGCATTATCTCTTGCTTCTAAAAAGTGGGAAGTTGAAATTATTGTATGCATGTGTAAACATAATACAACTACATTCACAATATAATGCAGCATAGTATCTCCCTGCACGAAACCAGGCACCCTGGAAAAGCAATCAGTGGTATAAATTATAAATTGATATTATTGGTCTGCCTTTGGAGTTTCCCATACTGCTTCCTGGTACAGGCACCAGATTGATTGATCGTTAAAATGACGGAGCTCAAGGGCGGTTCCTGTTGTCACAGTGGCTTTGAATAGAATCTCAGATCGTCTCCCCTCTTTTCTTTGCTCGTATCCATGGAAACATGACGACAGTTTGCTCCGTGGCAGACTCGGCATCACTTCATTTCATCTGCCCTTCACACCTATCAATTAGCTTTCTTGATATTATGATAAGAGGTCATAATTGCATCATAATATCATTAACTGCTTTGTATAAGCCACAATTTATATCACTCCATGGGATGGGATATTATAACATTGTGAATTTGTGTGAAAGTGTACTTTGGTTTATATTTTTTTGTGGTTGTCAGTCAAGTTGTTGCCATCAACATGGTACAAAGTAGAAGCGAATGCTAGTTGATAAGACATTAAACAGGCATTTACAGCGCCACATACTGTACATGTATATGTATTGTGCTATTACACAAAATAAGTTCTATTGTTTTCATATTCATACAAGCTTATACGATCTTTGACCAGAATGCTATCATGTGAAAGATATAAACGGATAATAAACATAGCTTTTATATTGTCATAAATCTATACAGGATGTACGTGTCTCTAGGATAATATACAATGCCATTAAAGCTAATTCTCATAAATAGATAAATCCCCAAGAAAATCATACAAAATCATCCTAAATTTCCTAGAGTACAATTAAGTGATATTTGTCTCTACAGAATTGGTAGAAAGTGTTTGGCTGAGTAGTAAAGCAATTGCAACATCTACATGTAGGAACAATAAGGTAAATGTAAAGTGTAGGCTTGCACGTGCATAGCACACAATCTCATATCAGCAGATATGATCAAGTGATTTGCAGATACGTTCTCTGAATATTGTTTTGCTTGCTTATCCAAAGTTCTTACAAATGCATTTTAGACAATTTATGCCAGGTTAATCAAATATAAAACTTTAACAAAAAAAAAAAAAATCAAATTCCATCATCAGAACTCAAGATTTATAAGCTTTTACAGAGAGTAAATCTATAGATGTTATGATCACCTCAATAACCTCCTACCTTATGCGCTCATGTATTCTATTTGATCTACAGGCGATACAACAGGATATTGCTATTTGGCATGGGTGGCGCCTTTGTTAATGTCTACCCACTTTATTGTTCAAATGTTGACAATAATTTAGATCAAGGAGACAATAATCTTTTCTTTACCCAGTGCAAATCATTAAGTTTATTCTAAACGTGACACGTTATTGCACATTTTCCAGGCCAGTCTAATATTCACTTGATTGTTTTGTAGAGATAAAGGAAATTAGAAATAATGCCCGGAAATCGCTTCATAAATGACCAAGGAACTGAATTTCCAGTGCACTTTCCTGTTATTTCCTCTATGCAGGGTTTGCCTCGACTGTAGTACCAGTAATCAACCCCAATACCTCACTAAAATTGTATGATTGACTTGATGTATTGAGCAGGGTAGTTTGTGGGATGGTTTTATGCTGAAGTAATGTGAGAGGATGAGAGTAAAGGTGAGAATGATGTTTTTATGCCTCCGCCACCGAAGGTGGTGCCGGAGGCATCATGTTTTCGGGTTGTCCGTCCGTCCGTACGTCCGTACGTCCGTCCCGTTTGACCGTTATCACAATATCTCAAGAACCATTTAAGATTTAAAGTTAAGACTCGGGAATAGTATTTATCACCATAGGAAGACGATCTGATTAGATTTTGGAGTACGTAGGTCAAAGGTCACAGGTCACAGAGGTCAACTTATGAAATTCCTTGTATTGAGTTTGTTAGCGCGATATCTCAAGAACCATTTGAGATTTAAACTTCAAACTTAAGGATAGTATGTATCACCATAGGAAGACGATCTGATTAGATTTTGGAGCACGTATGTCAAAGGTCAAGGGTCACAGAGGTCAACTTATGAAATTCCATACATTGAGATTGTTATCATGATATCTCAAGAACCACTGGAGATGTAAAAACTTCAAACTTAATGATAGTGTGTATCACTATAGGAAGACAATCTGATTAGATTTTGGAGCACATAGGTCAAAGGTCAAGGGTCACAGAGGTCAACTTATGAAATTCCTTGTATTGAGTTCATTAGCGCGATATCTCAAGAACCATTTGAGATTTAAACTTCAAACTTAAGGATAGTATGTATCTTGCAGAGCCAATGAACTGATTAGATTTTGGGGTCACTAGGTCAAAGGTCACAGGGCTCATTATGTATGCACAAATAGCTTGTGATCGCATTATCATGAGAACCAATAGACAGATTACTATCAAACTCAAGACATGTATATGTATCTTGCAGAGCCAATGAACTGATTAGATTTTAGGGTCATCAGGTCAAAGGTCATGGGGCTCATTATGTATGCCTATAAATAGCTTGTAAGTGCATTATCATTAAAACCGACAGATGGATTAAAATCAACTTGAATTTTAAAAATTGCTCTATGGCGGAGGCATCATTTTCGACTGCGCGCAGTCAAAATTCCATCTAGTTTTTTTTTTTTTTGGAGGGGGGAATTTTCAACAAGAACTACAGTATTTTCAAGCCAAACTTGTTCAGGATGAACTTTTGGAATTGACCTTCAACCATAAATTTCATGCATTAAACATCACAAACAAATTAATATCAGGCCACGTTTTATATACATGTACATACATGTATATTCCTTTTTTTAGGGGGGCAATGTTACCCAGAGCCCCCCCCCCCCCATCTGTGCATTTGTAATGAAAGTAGCCTCTCTTCACATGACTGATCTAAAGATAGAGACATCTGTTCATGGTTTTCAATGTGAAGTCACATGGGGATGAAGTTTTTGAAAAACAAGGCAGGAAGAATGTATTTTAATGTATCCTGAAACGTGTGTGGTCTCATGCAGTCAGACCTAATCATCATTAATCAAGTGGGAAAAGTGATATAATATTTTGTGCAAGAAGTGTAGCCATGATAAAATAAGTAATTTAATTGTACTTGTGAGAATGCTGTATTGTAGTACATTGTGGAGCAAAATATGGCACAGTATAACAGGTTTGGGCATTGTTTAGCGCTTTTAGAGACTTCGGTGGTAAGCGCTATATAAGCACTGTTTTTTATTTTTTATTTTTTTAATTTTTTGTTTGTTTTTTGTTTCAAACCAAAACCTGATAAAGAATCAGGCCTGACTTCTCTCATGAACTTACAGAGAATTGCACTAAATTGCACATTTCCTTTACATCCTAAAGATTTACATTTAGGAGGTGTATGTATCCCATTTTTAAGCCCATTTCACCAAATGCTCATCATATGTGTTTCTTCATACAACCTAAACAAATGTTCCTCTTGCATGAAAATGTTTTACCTGTAATGTATCTCCCATCACACACACAAAAAGAGACTGAATCACAAAAGTATGCCATGTTGTTTGGCCGTGGGTTAAAACATCGATAGTGATCTACAGATCCTGTCTGCTCAATATTGGACTAAATATCAAGTGATGTCATTTGATCTACCCAAGTACCAGTAATCTAGTCTGCCTGCAACTTTTCATCTCTTTCTATTCTATGTTTTCAAATGGCAAAGATTAATAGAACATAGAGTAGAACATACTGTACATGTAGAGTTGTACATGTAGGTTTACAGTACAAAGGGTATATTAGCTTTTCCTCATGGTTTTCAAAACATGCCCGTTACAGGGGTCTTCTTTCTTGCTTTCAAAAGGAATGGTTGTATGGCATTTGTCCCTGCAACAATTGCTCTTGGGAATCCTATGGCAGATCCAGGATTTGAAAAGGGGGGGGGGGGGGGTGCCTACCATGCTGAGCTTTATTCTTACAGGAACTGGGTGAAAATGGAAATGGAAGGAGAGGTGCAAGGAAAATCTAAATTAGGAATGGAGGAAATGTAGTGGGGGCAAACATGATGCTCCTGTGCCTCTCTTTGAATCCATCTGTGATCATTTTTTAATGATCAGGAATTATAATACGACACCAATTTGGTTGAAACAGCACAGATTCAATGAAATGTGGTCAGTCTGTCTATCAGAACTTGATATCTGTTTTATACCAGTAAATGAAGATGATTGAGGTCATGAAAGCCCCCTTTTGAAGCGTACATGGCACGATGTATAGGTACTGACTACTGACAACCTATCACCTTAGTATTATAGAATGATTAAAGAAAAAAAGAAGAAGACAGAAATGAGTGATGTACATGTACAACGATATTGCTCTCCAGCTGTGTTCATCTCATCAGACTAATTGTCAAATGCTCACTGGTGTGCAAACACTCCCTGCAGGGTGACATCAAATGTAATATTTTGCAGTGAGCAATATATCAACACGTTTTAAAAACCCCTACTGTTGTACATGCAGAGAGAGATGCCAACTGTAACAATTTTAATGAATGGTGCTGTTGTATATCATCATTAAAGTTATATACCAACAGTTTTTTTACAACTCTCACTGCTTGTACAGGGTGATTGATTGACTGTATCATTTCTAAATGTAAAAAGAAAGAAATGAAGATATGAAATCATACTGCTGAATGCTCAGTCTCAGAGAGCTTCAGTGCATCAGCAAATTTTCAAAAGTTCCACTCCTGGCTGTATATAGTGACATACATTGTAGCTCCGGGAATGGGGATTGGAGGCAACAAGAGGCACTTTCAACATAAAACAAACACAAAAATGTAATAAAAATATAAAGTTGCTTATCTTTAGAGATGGGATGCATACACAGTATCTCTTCCCAGACTGTCCCGCGGTCAGATGCCCCTTCCCCCAAATTGTACTGTGCTACAGAGTAATATCAACTGCAAGTGCTGTTCATATATTGACACATGTACAGTAGGATAGTTTACAAATTTCCACTGATGTACACTGTACATGTACAATGTATATGAATAGATTGGCATCAACTTTGACATTTTCCAGTAAATTTGTTGGTGTAATGCCTCAAAGCAGGATGTCTTGAACAATCTTATCCCTCTACCAATATCTTCCCTTGATCCAGCTCAATATAAGCTTGCATACTAATCAGAGGCACACCATTAGAACCCATCGATCTCTTCACCAATATACTAGGAAATATGAGAAATCATATTTGGCAAAGTGATTAAGATTGTGATGAATGCAATAAAGAATTTTATTCATCCTGTCAGAATTTTACTGCCAACTCTTTTGAGAAGTTAGATACATTCATGTAATCTCAGATTTAATTATAGCCAGTAATGTAGCTTGTTTAGATTGAGGATTTTTTTCTGAGATTTTTATTTTCAATTTATCATTTCCAAGAGTCTGTTGAAGTGTAGGTACAAAATAGTATTTTACAGTATTAAAGTCAAGTAAGTGTTGGGATTGATTCTTTTTTCTATTAGGAAATGGATGATTTATACTGCTGTATGGCAAATCTTCCAATCAAAATCTCTATTTGATGCCCCTCTTAATTTTATTTGCAGAAAAAACTGTAATCGCACCACATCAGCATAAAGCCTCTATGATCATGCAATTCTACGGTAGTCGGAATTATAAAATGTAATCTGGATGCCGACTGTTATGGAAATGCATCCGTTTTTAATAAAGGGTCTTCTTCATAAATAGTTTCTTACCCATGATTACTGTAGGGCTGATACTTTGCTTCTTGACGTTGCTGTTGAAAGCAACATTTGGGAGTTTGGCATTGCATTTGAAAATGAATCACATTCCCATTTCATGCACCCTAATCAATTGAGACTAGGGGTAATTTCAAGTTCAAACCATGAAGCTGTTTCTCAAATGGAGCTGTCTAAAGCCAACCAGCATCACTGATCATTATTATTGAATGCTAGAATCAGGGTATTTACCTAGTAGTATCCTCATATTTGAAATTGCTAGATACTGTACATGATAGTAATGTACGGTACTGCATCATAATGTACTACATCATAGTACATTATAATAATGTATACTGCAATCATTTTTTAGATCTTTTCATGTAGGAGGTATACTTGAGATTGCAAATTGTTATACATATACCCATATTTTGTTTGTGGTCAGCTCAAACATTTCATTTCTGGAATAGTCATGACATTTTTATCATTTTGATTTTGATTTTCAAAATAATGAACAAAAGATGTATGCATTGAATTGAGACCAAGAACATACATGTACATGTACATGTAAACCTCCAAAACAGTATGCTAGGGGTAAAAATGTTGGTGCCATTTCCAAAAATTTGGGGCCTGATATGTTATTCAAATTATATGAATCCCTATGATTTAAGTTTAATTGTTTTGACTTTTGATGTGCTTTTACAATTTTGAAGAGGGGAAGGGGAGGGTATTCATGCTACGATATGAATTCATTTGATTAATCACTAGTCCTTGTCTTTGTTTTATACAATTTGTTTAACGACAGGTTGCCTTAGTCCAAAGATCCTGGAGATCTCTGTCGGGACTGCCAAGTATGAACATGCCTACAGAGCTGTGATGTGGAGGATAGACAGACTACCAGAGAGAACCACAGGTAAATGCATTAAGTCAGGTGACTTTGAAGTATGAACATGCCCGATGAGTTGTGGTGTACAGAATAAACACACTACATTTTGCACCAGAGAGAACCACAAGTAATTGATGTAGCGTGAGGACCAGACAAACAACATGATTGATACTACGTAATAGAAGAATAGCAATGAAGTCGTTGTCAGACTATTCCACAATAATTGAAGTGTATTATTGTTTTATTTGTTTGTATTGGGAGTCAAGAGGGATGACAGACGAAATAATATGTGAAATTATAGGACAGACTAGCAATGAATATACAGACATACTAATAAAAGCTCTTCATCTTGCACTAATCAGAGTAAATTGCAAGAATGAACAGAAATCTGAAATCAGACAATCTAAGTGGAAGCCGAAGGAAAAAAAAGAAAAAAAAGTAACATGTTCTTTCTGTTCATTTTTGCGATGAGTGCAAGATAAAGAGCTTTATAAACGAAATATTTGGATAACTGTCAAGTATGAACATGCCTACCAAGATATGGTGCAGCTAGGGATTTGCAGACCCTCATAGAGAACCACAGGTCAATGATATTCATTACATATACATACAGATTATAATATAGTCAGGTGATTATCAAGCATGAACAACGGCCTAAACATGTGTCAAGTTGTGGTTGAGTCTAGAGAGACTCCCAGGGATGACTGAAGGAAAATAATGTAGACTTACGATTTATTCATACATGTTGGCATCAAATATGAACATGGCCTACATTTACCCAGCTGTGGTTTGGAAACACTCAGAGAGGCCTGAAGATAAAGATGATGTAATGTAGATCACATTACAGCAGCAGGTGTGTACATGACACATTGTGGTGTAGCTGCGTGTATGCCCCCCCCCCCCCCCCCCCACTCAGTGTTACTCAATGGTACGTGTATGCATTTCCCCTCTCTTTAAAAGCACCCCCTATCTCTGGTGTGTAAAGTCAATATGGGCTGGATTTTTGTGAATTACAGGCCAAACTTGTTGCGTGAAAAGAACCCCTTTATACCAGATATTTTGGGAACACAAATGCGGTCCTTCCAACCCCGGAGTGGGGGGGGGGGGGGGGGGGGGGGGGCGGGATGTATGCCCATGCAATTATTCTCATTTGCACCATTTATTTTCAAGGCATTTTGGGTTGCAATCTGAATTTCTGATGTCATCATGTGTACAAATTCTTTGAATTTTTATTATCCAGAACTCAATCATTGTGACCCCAAATTTTGAATTAGTTTCTTACAAAATTATATGCTGATAGGTGCACTTAGCAAAAACAGCATATTAAAGTTATAGTAGAGGAAGTGTCGTCACAAACACTTGCAAAAGATTATCAGATGAACCAATGAAGCCTTTGACTAAAGGCAGCCAGAAGCCATTGAACTACTCTACTGTGGAGAGACAGGAAATCCATAAGATTTACAGCATTTACTGGGTGTGGAGGGAAGATTTCCAAATGGCTCATTAGTTTCTACAGATTTTCTGATCTGAATGCAAGAGTTCATAAGCTAGATTGGTCTAAGGACATAGTCCTTAGCACTGGGTATAATCACATGAGCTTTACACTCTCCAGGTTTGATAAATCATGTAGCGGTTATGGGGAGTGATTAATATGGTAGCAAACCAATTACTGCAATGGGTAAGTTGAGGCCTCTTCAGATTGTAATGGCAAATCAGTGTTGATTAATCATATAATAGTTATGAGGAGTGATAAATAGTTTATTAGAAGAGAGATATCAAAGTGCATGAACTTACTTGTAGTTGATGCCTCTTCCAATACTTATGGCAGAATATACATTGTAGAATTTTATAGTGCAATTGAAAACCCTTCAGCTTGATTTATTCTGTTAAAAGTATTATAACATAATGTAGATGTGTGTGTCCCTCTTTTCATCTCTCACTTTCAATCTCATCTACAGTAATTCTGAATTTGTCTTCTGTATTTCCACCATAAGCAGTTCATTTTCCAAGCATTGATTTCATTGACTGCATCAGATGCTCATATATCACCCAGTACCATTTTCCTCTTGGTATTCACAGCTGTTAATTTTTATTTGTTATTTTTTACTGTGATAGGTCATCCGTCAACCTACATTCTTAAGTGTAACCTGAACCTGAGTTCTGCAAGAGAGGTGAGCAAGACGTTCTCTCGCACCATAGAGGTGGAGTACCACACCCCTCACACCACCGCCTCCAAGACAACCGTACGCTCCCTGGCCGTCTCCAGTGAGAAGTCTCCGGAGAAGAGGATACGCTACATGGCAACCTACGAGTACCAGGTGCAGATTGAGGACAATTATATCCGGCATTCTCTGGCCGAAGACGACGATGCGCCTGGAAGATGTTTGCAGCAGTGAAGACCACAATCCACTTACCACCCGCTCCAGGACCACCGTCCCCTCCCTAGCTGTCTTCTCTTTACCCCTTTTTATAGATGTTCCCAGTGAGAGGATATTCTAGCCGGCCTTTTAGAAGTGCCAGTTGCAGACTGAAGACAGCTACATCAGGCATTCTCCAGTTGACAATGATGATGATGTACGTGGTAGATGTCTGCAGCAGTGAGGACCTCACCTCTAGTACCACCCCTCTAAGACAACTGTCCATTCTCTGGTTGCCTGCCACGAAATGATTCAGAGCAGATGATACACTTATATCTATCTACCAGGTACAGATTTATAATAACTGCATCATGTTCAGGCACTAGTGTTTTGCTATTGTTGATTGCGATGTGCCAAGCAGATGTCTGCAACAGTGAAGACCACACTACTATTACCACCCTACCAAGACCGCTGTTCATTCCTGAGTGATCTACCACCAAATGATTCGTGGCAGATGATACACGTATATCTATCTACCAGGTGCAGATTAACGACAACTGCATTAGGTTCAGATGCCAGTATCCTGCTCTTGTTGATGGCGATGTTCCCAATACATGTATGCAGCAGTGAAGACCACACCACTCTCACCATCCCCTCCAAGACTTCTGTCCTCTCCCACTCTCCGTAGCCTTCTCAAGTAAGAAGTCCCCTGGATTACCAGATTAAGATCGAGGACAGCCACATTAGGCATGCTGAAGTTGATGATACTGCACATACCCAAATCATGACTGCAATGATATGAATTGTAAAGACTACATCCTCTCCAAGACCATTGTCTACTCTTTTGCTGCCTCCAGTCATTCCTTTCTGCCACCTTTTTTGGCAGAAAAAAGAATTAGGGTCATATTCCGTTAAATTTTCACAAATTTTCACATGACCAAGATTGACATCACCATTCCACTGTAGCATATTCCAAAGTTTATATTCCAGTCAAATGTTAAAGGTCAGGAGTGTTTTTGCATTATAGTGTCATTGATTACCATTAGAAATCTGTTTGGTTCTTGTGGTCAGTGTAAGTTCAGTGATCCAAGAAGATCAGAACATTTAATACAGGTATGAAAAGCCAAATTGCTAACATTCTAATCCAAAAAGATGAAGTGCTCAACTCATTTCTAGAAGTGGGTTGATGTTCATGTTATAAACCAAAACAATTGACACAGAATAGGTGCAAGGTTAAAAAGTGGTGAACATGTATGCATGTAGTGACCTTATTTATATGTTAGACAGACTGGCAGTTTGCTTGCCTTTCAACCAATCTACAACTCGAAATCATCCCTATTCTTTATTTCAATTAATAATAATGTGATAACCAACATTACTCGGTAAAAATTATCAGGAATATATATATACAAGTCAAATTGATTTGTATACATGTACATATATTCCTAAGAATAGAATTCCCTCTCCCTCTATAAAATGTAGATTATACTTATAAACTTTCCATGTCCAGTACACATACCTGCTAACCATGAGTGTCAAAATGTGAGGTTTCTTTGACAGAAACGCCTTCATATTGATAATAATGTGAGAAAGCTGATACAGGCCTGCGTTAATAATATAACTATAAATGTAGATGTATGATGGAAGTGTACAGTAATGTATGTTGCAGCGTCTGTATTTTCTTAAAGACATTTTTCTTAGAGATGTTCCTTTTTATAAAAAATTATACGCAATTGTGCTCCATCAATTTCTGCATACATGTAGGTGTACCTCAATGAGTGTGCGTTTATGTGTGTAATTGGGTTTTTACAGACATTTATCAATCTGATATGTTCATTTACGTCTGTGACCGAGTTTTGAAACGGGGTCCAGTGATATTTTCTCTCCATTCACATAGATAGTGGGTATTATTTGTCTGATAGAATTTTGTCATATTAACTTATGAAGATATGAAATCTTTACTTTCTTTTGAAGGCAGGGTATTCTACTGACACTACTTCAGATTTACCCATACTTTACGCATAAGGATTTACGCATACTGCCATCTGCTGCTCACAATGTCACGGTGTGTTGATAGCCGAGGCCCACAACACATCACCAGCGTGATGATGCTTGCGTACAGGAACCTGAAATTGCTCTTTGTACGCCTTCACCCAAAGATGGCGCAATTGAAAATATATCACAGCAATGGTAGCGTTGACGGTAAAATATCCTCCTTTTAAACCAAAATTTAGTATTTCTTTATTCCCTTTAGTAATCTTGGTGCTAAACTGTAGCTTAAATCACTGTGTACTTTTCAAGAATCATTTTCACATTCTAATCAGCTACAGCGCCTTTTCTCAGAGGCCTACAAGAAGTTTTAAAACCTCCAAATCTGTAGTACTGAATGAATGTCATGGGAGTGATTTTTAGTGAATCATCATTGAAGTGACATTGCAATTGTCTGGAGAAAAAAAATGAACAGCCACTGTTTGAAATGAAACAATGAGACACAAGTTACTGAATGTACTCAGTTGACAAGACTTTCATTCATACAAATTTGATGAGACAAATGCAATATAGATATTCATTGAAATATGAAATTAGATAAAGCGAGTGTGGGGATGCTTTCCAGATTTTGACTAATAATTATATTTATTAATATGTATTCCAATAATTATAAGAAGTATTATATACCTCACTTAAGAAATCCAGCCATCTGATTGGTTGAATTGCATTCATAAACTTCAACTGTTCCTGTAAAATTCTCGGTAACCATGCATAAAACATTTCAATATTTTTAATAACCATGGTTACTCCATGGTTACCCCATAGGTTTACATGTTAAAAAATGGTTTGAGCGATGGAGGATACCGTAATGTGTGCGAAGGATTGGTCGGTAATTTCAATACAATTGAATCTCGATCGATCTTACCGACAATTTTATCTTGCATTGTTGACATGAAGACGAAAATAAACTTCCAAAAACAAAAAAACAACATCTGCCGATAGATCTTGATCTTAGTTCGTGCCAATATGCATTGCAAAAGTAAAAGAAGGGTCCGTTTCATGGAGCTTTTGCGAAGCATCCCTCACGCGGAGCCGTTTTCAAACCATTTTAATGTATATATTGGAGAAAACTGCCAAGCATGTTAACGACGCGCGATAGCCTAGTGGTCTAAGCGTTGGTTTTCGATACACCTCTTGTTGTACGCAAGAGTTCGAATCCCGTCTTCGACAAAAATGAAAAATATTTTTTATTTTTTATTTTTTAGTCTATTTTTTTTCGGCATATAAAAGTATTAATGACTGCTTTAATATTCGAGAAATAGTTGTTTTCATACGCTCTCGGGAAGGTTACAATTGGGCTATTCCCCTCGGCAAGCCTCGGGGAATAGCACAATTCTAACCTTCCCTTGAGCGTAATAAAACAACTATTTCTCTCAAAGCAGTCATTAATACTATATTATCATGATGGTCTAACACGTCTAAACATACCCTGTGTGACCAATAGTCTGTGCATCATTAACTTGTGAAATATTGCACACGATTATAACTTATAATTTACCACTTGTGCTGGATTACTGACTCTAACTCATTTAAAAATTGTGCATTTTAAGTACTAATGGTGTATATTTTCTTCTTTATAAAATTCTAATACATTTATAATGTAAATGATTTTATTCATCTTATTAATTGTGGTTATAAGTGTCTTTATGTAAATTAATGTGTTGTCTTGTCTGCATCAAATGCATTATGATTCTTATTTTTTAATTTAATGTTCATACAGCTATGACAATGGTTGCTTTAAATGAAAGTGCTGATTTTTTTTTTTTGTACCGGTATGTTATTTTTTGTAACAGCAACTGGTTGCTGAAGAATTTGAGAAAGAAAAATAGATGTAAGTACTGATTGGACGCTATTGATAGTGACCCCCTGAGGACTGATATATAATCTTGCTAAGTGTTACTGGATTACTTTAACTTGGTGGTGGTAGTAGGTATGGAGATATTTATTCAAGTTATTTGGCATCATAACGAAAAATCAAATACAAAATTATAAATACAGAATACATAATAGGCCAGGACCCCTAAGAATCAACATTTGCTTGTCAATGGGGCCCCTCACAAGTTGAGCACTACTTGTAGCAAGACATGGTTAAAGATTGTACAGTGAAACCTGTCTATAAACTGGTCTTTCTATACAGGTGGTCACTAAAACAGGTTTAACTGTACTATACAAAGTGTTGCTTATTGGGCTGGTGTATGATGCAAATATTCTGTGCGTAATCTGTTGTATGAACTACACATTTGTTAGCGTAACTGAAGTTATCGGACAAGTGCTGAAAGATGTTAAAAATCCATCCATTCGCAGAATATTGATGAAACATTGTGCCATGAAAGTCAAACAAAAAAATTGATATGGGTGTAACAAATGGCCTCTAGATTTCTGAGTAGACTATATGATGTCAAGATTTTCTATTTTGATGGATGTCTCGTGTTTACAGATGTATATTATTTTGTATACATTCTGATGTTAAGCTGATAATGCCTAATAGCTGGAATGGGTCTATATCGATTGTTTGTAGAAAATGTTTGCCAATCTGTTGAAAGTGCCTATTTGTTCAGCCAATAATTACTCTTCACACCTTTGTATCTATTTTAAGACATACCGGTAGCTATAGGAACACATATTGCTTGCTTGGTCATCAGTCTACAAATACAACTAGTATTGACATATGTGAAAGTATTGCAAAGGCATTGAAACGGTTTATGAAGGGGGTTATTTTGTAGAATTGTGCCTTTTAAAACATTAAAAAGCTCAAGAAATGTGTTTACATGTATGTATGGCTTAATATTTTTTCAAGATTTTCTATTCACACAGCCAAAAGTCTGCCAGTTTTATATGGTGAAATATTGCTAGATGCCTTGCTCAAACTTGATGCATTTTAAATATTTGCTGTTTTTAATATAAAATATAAAATATTTTGTGTACAGTAACTACTAAGAGAAACTACATGTACCTTTACAAATTTTAAATGGTACATAGAAATATTTTGGTTATAAAAATATGTTTATCTTATCAACGACTATAAGATCTTTTGTATTACTTGATTTCAATCAAATATAAAGGATTATATACCTCACTTAAGAAATCCAGCCATCTGATTGGTCGAATTGCATTCATAAACTTCAACTGTTCCTGTAAAATTCCCGGTAACCATGCATAAACATTTCAATATTTTTTAATAACCATGGTTACTCCATGGTTACCCCATAGGTTTACATGTTAAAAAATGGTTTGAGCGATGGAGGATACCAATCAAGCTAATGTTAAAAAGATAGAGTAATGGGAAAATTGAAAAATATTTTTTATTTTTTATTTTTTAGTCTATTTTTTTTCGTTTTTTTAGTCTATTTTTTTTCGGCATATAAAAGTATTAATGACTGCTTTAATATTCGAGAAATAGTTGTTTTCATACGCTCTCGGGAAGGTTACAATTGGGCTATTCCCCTCGGCAAGCCTCGGGGAATAGCACAATTCTAACCTTCCCTTGAGCGTAATAAAACAACTATTTCTCTCAAAGCAGTCATTAATACTATAATATTTGATGCAGCTCTATAAATACATCATTCAATGCTGAGTGCAAATATTGCAAATTCAGTGTATAGATCAAGAGTGTTGTGTATGGTGTTATTTACACATACCGGTAGGTCTTTAACAGCTCTTTAGCACCAGTACCAACAACACTGAAGAATATACAATGGATAAATTAAAAGTGATCATTACGCAATTAAATGTAATGTAAATAACTTGCTAACAGTAATCATAGGCTAGAAGAGAATAGTTCATGTGATACTGTCGAAATGTTCGAGCAATATTGCCTTGAAAATAAGAGGAAAAAATGGTTATGGCACTCAGTACTGCTGGCTGCATGCACTCCTAAGTGTTGCTAAATTTCATTTCGGTGTCTTTTTTTATTGTATTCATTGAAATAATTTTCTATTGTGCAGAGTAAAGTACATGTAGTTAGTATTAAATGAAATTAGGTGGAGTACATAGTTATTTCGAAATAAATTATACTCTTTTCTTCGGTGCTGGGGAACTCATGATCATTTCCAGATAATCTATTCCAGATATTGTACACAGTTTTGTGAATAAATTATATTGCTATTAAATCAAAACGTATATAATTAGAAATTTTTCTTCAATTTCTTTTATTACCATAAAGAGTTGTTTCCAGGGTGTAATACCTATCTTTTCTTTAAGTGTAAAGTGAATGAGTTGAGCAAAGATACTGTTTGAAGACAAATTTTTGAGAGTTCAAGCACAAAGATTGTTTAATTTGTTTTTCTTCCTGTTTTTTTTTCTAAAGAAATTTTGTATTCAATCATTCTTGAGCAAGAACAAAACAATAGATTTTAACGAAGTACATTTTGTGTATTCAATCATTCTTGAGCAAGAACAAAACAATAGATTTTAACGAAGTACATTTTGTGACATTTCGGTAACACACACATTGTTACATCAGTTGCACATGTCTCCATTCATCTAGTAATACAACAAATTTATTGCGTTTGATTAAAAAAAAAAACGCTCAACTTCGTAAAAACGTATTCTAAAAAGAATTCATAGATAGCCGTTCTCTTTTGTATTTCGCAGAGAATTATAGTGTTTTGCATATAAAATTACAAAATTAAAGATAGATTGCATACCATCTGGGAAACCAAACAAAAAGGTTTTTTTTTCTTTTTTTCAAAAGCACTTCATTGTTTAGAATAGAGCTTTGAAATCTTGATTGAATTGATGCAGAACAGGGCATTCCCAAAACAAGTGTGAAATACTTTCAACAGAGGATAAGCAAGATGTTTATTAATGAGAATTAGCTATTCCCCTAATGTGAAAATATTTATTGACCCCTAATGGTATTCGATGTAAAATTCTGAACTAAAAATAACGATGTTTCGTAGAAACATTCTAAAGGAATAGCGTAAAGTTTCTTCCAATCTTGAACAGATTCAGCTAAAATTGTAGCCCATTTCATTTCCGAAATCGGAACTTTAACGTACTTTACAACAAAGATTTGATAAACATATTGGCATACTTTGAAAACCTTCTTTAAGTTATGTACTAATTCCTCTTGGGGTGTCTTGCTTTCAGCTTGGTGATGTAGGATACCATTTTCCCATTCTTTAGGTAGTGCGGAGATTAATGAGTAGTAGTCAAGAATATGACATTGAACTTTATGTTTTTGAATAAATGTCATATTAGAATAAAATTTACCATGCTCATCTGACAAATGTCTTGTACGGTTGATTCCAATATCTATCCAATTGTGCTTAAATACAACATTACCATTTATTTTAATTAGAGTGTCATTCCACAACACTTGATCTTGAATGTTTACATCAGTCAATTTAGGGGAGAATGTCGACGCACTCCAAGCAAATAAAATTTCACGTATAAAGTGGTTCCTTACATTGGATATTTTGGGGTCATTAAACTTTAAATTGCACAACCAAAACGAATCTTCCCCGAGGTGTTTCAAATAAGTATTAAAAAAAGCATTTCCATTTACCTGTATTTTCTACATCAATCAATCGTTTTACCCATGCAATTTTCAATCCTTCAATAACTGAAGGAAGATGTAACATTTTTAATCCACCTTGATTATAATCTCCGATGATTGTATGACGGTTAATCATATTTGGTTTTCCACTCCATATTAAGGAGTACATTAAAGAATCAATTTCTTGCAAAAAAGTCTTCTGGCGGCTTTGGCAGAACGGATAAAAGATATACTAATTGAGAAAGGCCCAGCGACTTTAATACAGTGATTTTCCCTATAGGGGATAAATATCTCATATTCCATATTCTCAAAATGTTTTTCAACTTTCGTAATATCATCAAAATTAATAGCAAAATACACCCCTCTATAGGGGTCCATTGGAAAATCTAAGTCCAGAAAAAGATATGTCGGGAGGGTGGGCTTTGTAAAACCCAAGAGCTACTATTTCCGATTTGATCAGGTTAATGCATAGTCCTGAAACACTATACATAATAATTTTAAGCGACGCGACGTCGTTTAGATAAAACGTTGTGTCATCAGCATATGAATTAAGCTTAATTTCTGTACCCGTTCACTCTGATGCCTGTATCATTATCTCTCGTCCATATTTCATTACAAGTATATACAGAAGGGGCTTAAAGGGTAGCCTTGTCTATTTTTTTTTATCTGCACATATATTTGGGGTGGGAATGTCAAATCCTCTTCCAGAGCTGCCAACCTCCAGAACAGAAAATCAGTAATCACAAGGCTCAAAATCAGTAATTTTGGGGGGGGGGGGGGGGGGGGTAAGAGGACACATTTTTTTTTTTTTTGGTCTCGAAATTTGAAAATTTGCCATTTTTCTTCGTTGGGGGGGGGGGGGGGGGTAAGGTCGCCTTTTTTAGGTCAGCCATGGGCATAATTTCTTTTTTTTCTAATTAAAAAAAACCAAAGGGGGGGTTTTAGATTTTTTTTTTAGGGGGGTTTACATACATAAAAATATCAAAAGGGGGGGTTCAACCCCCAACCCCCCCCCCCCCCCTGCGTACGCCCCTGGGGAGGGGACGTTATCATCCTTCACATTCTCTTCCTCTCTTATTCTTCTGTTCTTTCTTTTCCCTCGTTGCTCCTTTTCATCATTTTTCAAGGGGGCGGGAAGGGGGGAATCTCGGGGTCCCCTCATTTGTTCAGTACCTTCACTCCGTGTTAAAAAAAAATGTTTTTGATGTCTTTGTTTTTTTTGCAAATATTTTGTATGACTAAAAGGGGGAAAAAAAAGAAAAATAAGAGGAAAAACACATTACACATCTACTTTTATTTTGTTAGTTTAGTCTACACACAGCTTATAACCTGACAAACATTCCAAATAAGAGTGAATGATTTTATTCATTGAAATCCGATCCTTGATTTCTTCGGCCCACAATTCATTCACAATCCTCACAAAATAAACAGTTCACCATTCACATGTGAATGTGCAATAGTAAGGAAAGAAAGAAAAAAAAGCAATGTAGGAATCAGAAACACAGTATTTTTACAAGATATTACATGTATGTATCAATTTTTTTCAATCTCATCTATGATAGAAAGTAAAAAAAGTCAAAGATATTGGAAATAAATAAATAGAGAAAAGGCGAGATTAAGTTAAAAGAAAATTTGAAACAAAACTTTGCTATCAGAAACACATAAAGTTAATAGAGATGGGCAGAAATAGAGAGAGAGAGAGAGAGAGAGAGATAGAGAAATTGAAACTGCTTTTAAAATAAATTAACGTATATCCAAAGTACATTATCAAGTTAAAAGCATTGCGCTCTCAAAGTTCAAGTCATCGATGCCGAGTTTTGTTTTTAAAAACCAATTTAAAGAGCAACTAAAGTAGTGAAAATTATGCTAAAATACATTTCATCTAACAATAAAAGTGTTATATGTTGTTTCTTTTCACGTGACTCGCTTTGATACGGATGTGAACTTCATACAAACTGCATTTAATTTCAATTACGTGATGAGAATCTTTCATGAATCCAACAAGAACGAAGTATCGATTGGTAATTTGTCTTGCGGATTCACATAATTTGTTGCTGTTCCGACATTTTAAACTCTTTGATTTTTTAATTCGAAAGAAGTGACGCAAAAAGTCTTAAATGTATAATATCTAATCTCATTATTCATCCTGATTTAATTAAGATCAAATTATATGCACACAAAGACCTTTCTGTTGGTACACGAAAACGATGTCGCAAAACAGACAACAACAAAAAAACTATTGGCAATTCAAGAACCGGGCTATTATTATATTCATGTAAAGGGAATAAGACTCTTATAATCTTAAAAGGGGATAATATCAGCAAACATCCACTACCTTTCAATATGAAGACGTAGGAATTATAATTAAAAAAATGAAAATAAAAGCCAATCATACCAAAGATAACTATATTCTCACTGTTCTTGCACGCCGTCGGGTATATTTATATGTTATTCATTCTTCTTATTAACATTACGGAACCATCGAGTTCGAGAGCGGAACTTATACCGTAAGGAATTTGAATATGTTAGATTTCATTCTTTTTTATTTATTCAATTTAGAATTATTATTATCAATATTATACAAAGTACTTACAAAGAAAAATCAAAATGTATTTGTGGACAAGCTGACAAATGGGAATACAAGTTCTTGGGAAAGTTAGAAATTATCACTGGCATAGTGACCAAAAGAACAAACATCAATTTCGTCACCCTCCCGATCGTCATCAAGGTCTTCGTCATATTTTGGCGGGATCCGAACCTGCTCCGCGAAGTTTGATGTCACTTGACTGGTTTGCATCACAGGCAAAAGCGAGTCCGCAAGGCTCTGGAAGGAAGGTACTCCTGCGTACTTGGAAGGGTTGGTGTAGGGAGACGGGTAGCTAAAGACGGGAGAGCTCTGGGTGGGCAACGTCGGAGAGGGGTAGTTGAAGGAAGGGAGAGAAGAAGTAAAGAATCCAGGAGACGGAATATCACTTGTCGGCAGGGTCGTGTTTGCCAGGAGGCTTAAGCTGAAGGGTGAGAAAGTAGGAGATTGGTCGATTGGAGATCGGATGTCGGTGAAGCTACTGTCTTTCGTCTGGAGCGACGGGATGGTGATTCTAAGAGGAAATGGCCGACGAGATTTATAGGACGGTTCAGGAGAGTGATCCGACGAGACAGCTTCTGGGCTTTTTGTCGCGGTTACCGCTTGCAGACTCCAGGAAAAGTCGTCCGAGCGATCTAGGGGCATGTCTTGCGGTTGTTGTGATGTCGTGACAACTTGTGGCCGGAATGTACGCTCGTCGTCTTGGTAGGGAATGTCATTCTGCGAATAGAAGGGAGGCTCGTCTGTTGTTTGAAATGTATATGCAGCTGTTGACGTAACTCTTGGCGATGGATGTCGATCTGGATTGATATAAGATCGTTGCGCCACCGTCACGACGCTTGGAGGTAACGAGGACATTGGTGCCGCTTGCTCCTCGAAAGGTGATACTCTTAACGAACTTGGAAAGGTGGATACCTGGGGACGGAAGTGAGCCTGGTCTGCGACGTTGCAGTAACACATGTTTTGTACTGTATCTCCGGCACGAAAAGAAGTGTTGGGCATGGAATTGATCCGCGGGGCGGCAGTGGAATTCATCTGCGGGTTTGCCAACATGTAACTGTCGCGATATGCCGACTCTGTGTCCATCATGGGACTTTGGAAGACCGGTCCTGTCTTGTAATTTGCTGTTACGGAAACTTGGCATCGATACGTTTCATCTACCAGAGATGAATGGAATGATGATCTTGGACAGTACTGTGACGCTTGTCCCATAACACTATGAGTTGACGAAAGGTTGGCTGAAGTTGCAGTCATTCGGCTAGGAAAATATCCCGCTGGTGGGTCCATGGATTCGTAAGACACCATGGGACTTGGCGTTAATGGTCTGGCGGTGCAATTGGCACTAAGAGAAACATGGGATCGATACATTTCATCTACCTGAGATGTGTGAAATGATGCAGGATGGTAATGTGGCGCTTGTTCAAAATTTCCTTGAGAGGACGGCGAGGCTCTAGGGATTTGATCGCTGAGATTTGTGAGAGTGACCTGCGGGTCACTGGATTGGTAAGGCAGCATAGGACTTGGTATCATCCGTCTACTCGAGGGATTCGCTGTGAAGACCATCCCCGGTCGATGAGAATCAAGTTTCTGAGCCGGCTGGAAGGATGTGGGATAGTACTGAGACGATTGTCCAAAAACATTCTGAGGTGGTGACGACATTTGTGTCGGTTGTGATAAATTCGCCTGAGACGAGTCCCACGTAGAATATGGACTATTGCCGTATCCTGTCAAAGAAGAGAAAAGTTTAAGCAATACTTTGCTGTCATTAAATTTGTATAGATTTCTTCTCATTGTGGCCATTTCCTGTCAAGTATATGATTATTGTTTTTGATAATTGTTGGCACAATTAATGGCGAAGATGGGTTAAATGTTCCGTTTTCTCGGTTATCAAGTTATGCGAGTTATCGGAACAAACCTCTTTGTTCCACCGTGATATGGAGAGAGCACTTATATCAAAATACTACTTTTATAAGCGATTCTTACATTTTAATCATCCCTACGCAGAAGGATTGAGATCTGGGGAAGAATCAGGATTCAAGGGACGGGGAGAGGAGGCGCAAACTGAGGCCCAAGTATGAATATTAGGAAAGTTAAAATCTCAAGCTATTATATATTTTTGAAGTGGAGCTGGAGAGGCTTGAGATGTTTACCCTTTTAAGATTATGTAAACAAACTGTTAAAGCATCGTCTCCTCGCAAGACACATACCGATATTTGTCGAATCTGGCGACGGCTGAACGACGGGATACGCCATCTCCTCTGAATTTGGTCCTTCGGAGGTGAGATCAATCACTGGAGGAGGCAGTGGTACATCATGATGGAAGCGTTGGCTCTCCCGTAGCTGTTCAGAGGTGTCCTGGTCTTGCCTGTGCTGTCTCACCTGCTCTCGACTCAGGGCTACCTGCTTGGCCATCACGACTCGCCGCTGGCTCACGAGGTTACATCGAGTGCACCGGCAGTCGCGGTACTCACATATTCGCTTGTGGCCTTTGAGGTCCAGGATGAGCCCGTGGTTGCGGCATCGAGCGCAAGTCGGATGCCGTTTCTTGAGGGGAAGACACCTCTGTAGCTCATCATCTAGTCCTATCACATCTTCTTCATCTAGGAGGGGAAGAGGATAGCAACAAAATAACAGATGTATACTGAAGGAGAATCCAAACTTGAATAGGAGTAGCAGCCATATATAAGTGACTGAATGTTGTCTAAATTGATATAGGCCTATAAAGGCTATATGAAAAAACTTTATCAAATTGTAGCTTGTCACATTTTTAATATAATCCTTAGATATGTCTTTCTACTAGAGTGAGAATGGATGGATACACTAGAGTACTAGACCACTTTCATTTCGTCAGATTTTAAAGAATAATCTAAAATCGTGGAATTTGCCATGTCCTTGTATGTTGTAAAGGCAATTCAAAGTGCCATTGTGTCCATTTTCATCTTTCGTACCAAGGAACATACAAAAAAAAAGTTCATTGTACCCCCGCCCTCGCCTCTCCCTGATAATTCTAGACCCGATTTTGTCTGTATAATTGTAATTCAGAAATGTAATTATTATATAAATCACTATTCTATAAGCCTGTGGTTGAAACGGTCAAATATTTCAAACGAATTTCAAAAAAACATGAAACTTGTAACTCTTGAGGTACAACGCCGAGTACTGTTTTTGTTGATGAGGTAACTGTGGAAAAAAAGAAAAAAAAAATACTAATGTTATAGTAAGTAATTATCAGGATAGGTAAATTATGGAATATAATTTGAAGGATGACAATAATCGGGTTATTAGATGTAATTTCTGCAGCGAATTACAGGCTAATCTACAGTGCGTCCCAGAAAAAAAAGAAACCCGAAAAAACGATTATTGTGAGCAAACTATGAACTGTACCAAAATAACTAGAAGTAATATACTTTTAGATAATAAATAAACATTTGGTTGCATTAATGCAAGTACTTTTTACCAAGCAATATGGTTTTTGAAAATGGCATGTCATAATCATTTTGTGCCAGATGATGGTACTTCAGGGAAAACGTTAGTATCACATGAGAATATGCCGTTAAGGAAATGATAATACAAGATTTCCATTGTCTGATGATGTGCATTTGAAAAGGCTGTTAGAAAAAAAAAGAAAAAAAAAATAGGGGTGAAAACCCATTTCCGGGATGACAGGGGCGTAAATCTTTACTATTCCCCAAATCAATAATTATCCCTCAAGCAATAAAAAGTGCCCCTTTTGCGAATGAAAGGATTGAGTCCCCATCTTGAGAGTAAAACAGTTGCACTTTCTTATTTGTTATAATTATACAATACCTTTCCTATTTTATCAAGATGTACGATGCCCCTTAATTTAAATTCTAATAAAAAAATATCACCCGATTTTCCTCTTTGTATTTAAAAAAGTTGCAGTGCTGAAAAATATAAAAATGAAACAAATGCAGACCTATTTCAGTACGAAATATGCCTTTCTTTATATTCAACATCGGCAGTATCTCCACTATCTTTCATTTTCTGATTGTTATATTACTCTTGTTGTTGTTATTGAAAGAAACGCACATGAAAACAAATTATCACTGGGTTTTACAGTTGTGTTTCTATAACATGTAGGTCATGTTCAATAATGTTCGCTTTTGTGATCACAACAAATTCATGGTTTTACCAAAATCTGGCCCAAATTGATTTAGAGTATTTGACGTGCCATTTTCAAAAGAATGTTGCTCGACGAAGCATGTATGGATTAATTTTATCAACGTTTCACTTAAAAACATATTACTTTTACTTTATGAAAGGCAAGGAAACAAAAATTATACAGGTCATAATAACTGTTTTAAAGGTATATTAACATCTAACTTAGATCGACAGGGATGCCGTTTTGACGCTGATTTAGGAAATGTGATTGTAATCATGATTTATAACTATTCTATATTTAGTCCAATCGTAGTACCTTCTTGTACTACTAGGACTACTAGGAGCGAATGGACCTAAAGTAAAGGTAAGCTTCAGTCTCTGATATCGACGTTTGTTCTGCCGAGACTACGTCTGGCTCCTTTATAATACACTAAAGCATTCCCCATATCAGCCACTTATTTCTGTCTATTAAAGGCGCGAAGTATTGGGCGAATATAAATGAATATTTAACCAATAAAGGACTGTACAATACGATCTCAAATATAAATGGCAAATATGTCGACGCGTAATTTGATGCACAATCCAAAATAAACCAGACTTTCAATTTATTTTCTAAATTCTAGAGTAGGTTCTAAAGGAGGCAGATGGACCAGAAATACACGTTTGAAAACTTTGTTGCATTACAATTTGCTTATGTCCATGAACCCAAATGTGGCGGAATAGAGATGGAGGGGGGGGGGGGGGGGGGTACTACTGCCAACATCCCTATTTCCAGACGGTTATATTTTAAACTTAGACCCTAGAAAATAGAACATAAGACATGTCACTTTGTCAGATTTAGATTTAATTTCTGTCTCATTGTCCAGACTAACGTAACGACTAAGTCCTAGGCCAGTAAGTTGACGAGACCCCCCCCCCCCCCCCCCCCCCCCCCCCCTCTACAACCAGCCTCTACTGCCCTAGACCCGGCTCTAGAGTCTAGGCCTTTTTACTTTCACTTTTCACTTTTAGTTAACTTGTCTGTGACTAGATCTAGACCCTATGGCTGTGCAACATCATATACCGAGCTGAGTAGTATAGTAATAGTAGAGTCTAGACCTTTATTATTATTGTTTTACTATAGTCTACTGACTAGCCATAGCCTAGCCTGGCCTACCGATCTTCAGTCTAATTTAACGATAGAGAAGCCTGATCTAACAAAAGTTAGATCAAAAAGTAAACCAGTCTCTCTTTACTCAGAATGGGTCCAAGTACTAGATATTGGATATCTATCTAGGTCTATAATAAGTAAAATAGAAGACGTTTTAAATTTAAATGTGTCAACCCACTTAGATTGATAATTCAAATCTAACCCTCCTCTTCTTTGAATCAGTCATTGAATTTTGTACTTAGTCTAGAATCTAACAAGTTAGATTGAACTTACCGATGCCAGGTCCATTTTTGTTTGCAACATGCAGCATGTTCTCTTAAAATCTCATGCCTCATGGAGAATCTAATCAGAAGGTTAGAATTCTAGAGAAGAGTTAGTCTGAGATCCTTAAACAACTTAGCAGAATCCTTAATTGATTGAAATTAAAAAATGTTTTCCAATGTTTTTCAAAGATTTAATTCAGTTCGGTTCCTTGGCTCCTTCCATTTATCGTGCAAAAATATAACTGCGTAGCGCCTACGCGTACGCGTGCGCGCAAACGTCAATTTAGTACGATTTAGATCTATAGATCTAGTAGATCTAAAACTTTTTTGTAACATGACGACAACGGGCGAAGAAAAAGTGGGCGTGACAAAAGTGGGCGCGACATAAGTGGGCGCGGTTTAAGTGGGCGTGACAGAAGTTAACTTGACACGTGTTTCTTTGTCTTCATTACGGACTTCCACAACAAGTCTCGATAGCAAGCAAAATGAACACACAAACTTTTATTTTTTATTTCGACTTACTGCAAATTCTTTTTAACACAGGCCAACATTTTCATGAGCATAATTCTTGGCCTTCAATTTCTCGAATATATATTGACGTACAAGGAAATATACAATATTAGGAGCTATATATAAATTCTTAGCAGGGAACTTCGCGTGCCTGGATCGGGCCCTCTGCTATATAACTATAAGAAAGATTAACTTTCTCGGACGTGTTAATGGCACTCTAATGTTGAAAGATATCTGATATCAAGAGACACTTTGTCCTACCTGAGATGCTCTTTTCATACTTTTGCCTTTTCAAAATGTTTATTACATCGATTACATCATAGTCCTAAAGTCTAAAGACCGATTGGAAATACCCAGATTGAAATGTTTATGATAATGATAAAGTGTTGAAATATTTTAAACACGTCCGATCATAATCAGTTCGCGGTGCACTGTGCCAAATGACCCCGATTTATCCACAGATCTTCACAACGAAATAGGTCCCACTTTGTACTATTTTAAATAATCACTCCTACAGCGATGGAGGTGCTACAATGAAAAAGCCTTTGTTTCCCCTTTTCAAAGAATACTTCCACCTGTGTATCATGGAGCGCACGGCCGCTTGTGCATTATATGAATAATGATTACACAACATTTAAAGGAAACCGAACCCCACGAAATGACTTTACTTATTCTGAGAGATCTATTATATTATTGCCCATTAGTCTACAAGATTCTCCACCAAAATGTATGAGAGAGGTATAAAGCAAGAATAATGTAGTTTCTCAGCACGACATGGGCATCGCCATTTTCTTGATAACGTGACGTACTATGCGAAGTCGTTTATCAAGTAAATGTATTCAAATTTATGGATGTTTCCTTCCCAGGCCTGTACAGCATTTCATTAACCTGCTATATAAGGGAGTTTACAGATACAATCTGCGCAAGGGCAGATAAAGGTCATTTGTACCAAAATGGTAAAACCCACAGAGATGAATACTGGATATGCGCTCATGAAAGTTATGTAACCAACGGTATGATACGCAGGTGGAAGTATTCTTTTCAAGAGGTCAAACAAAAGGTATTCATGAAGCACATCTAGGACTTTGGCAGTTATTATTATAATATGCTCAAAGTGTAACTTCTCCATGTGTAAAAGATCTGTGTATATTTGGGGTCATTTGTACCATGTGCTATCTGTAAATTGCCAGAACGCAAATTGCATAAATAAGTTGATACTGTTCAGGGTTGAATGTTTCTCATAAATGAAATAGATTTGTCAACTACTATAGTGTAGTATTTATAAATGAATTGGGTTACATTTGTTCCCCTGTTATTTATTTTTCACCAAATATAATTTCTATCTTCTCAGTTATGATTTTTCCTCATTGAAAAGTAAAGGTTTTGTTATTTATTTAAAAATTATTTCCAATTAAAGCTTGGTGCATGATACATGTACAACTTCAACTGCACGTCACATTTTCAAGAAAATGGCGCGCCCATGTCATGCTAAAAGGCATGACATCATGCCAGGAATATCTTCATTTATATATCTCCTGTACATTTTCGTAAGGAATATTGTACATCAAAGGGCAGGAATACATCTCATTTTTCAGAATACCTACACTTATTCTTTGGGGTTAGGTTTCTTAAAAGAGCAACAAATTTGGGAAAACTAAACTGACGAGTCTAAAATCAGGTTCATGCTGTGTGATGTAAATAAGTCAACAAGTCTGTCTAAAATATGAGTCGAATATTCTCCGCCTTGTTATAAGTAACTTGAAATCCAGTTCAGACAAATTCATTACATTGGCAGGTGCATAAGTACCCTTTCGATGATTAGAACAAAAACTGGTTGAGAATGTGCATCAAATATTATATTTTTACTTCTTGAATTGAGCACATTAATTATTTTGATCGTAGCAGCCGACAAAATGTAAAACGTAAGCAGACGATATTTTTAACAGGTCATGCAAATTTACATGAACAAACTATAGTCATTTATACAAAAAAGGTTTATTTATAAAAAGAATAATATAAAAGGTCGAGAAAAATTATAATTCATATGACTCAATTGCCTTGTGAATCTGTTCGTATACACTGCATGTTAAGTATGATCGACTTGATTTGAACGAGGATGCGCTTTAGGGGGTACGACAATACGCGCAATTTGCCGCTCCCCTATCGGTGTAAAGGAGAACTTGTTGACGAGTATAAAAGCGACGAGCGACAGTGTCACGGTGGCTTCGGTGAAGCCGAGACGTCAAGTTAGAAGCGTTCAGTCAAAATCAATTCTCTTGTTCTCTTCATTTTCGGGATCTTTCTTCTGGTTAATCTTTTGAATTTTGAAAATGGCTGCCAATTCTCAGATTGTGGTGAGCGTCTTTATCATAGATATCAAAGTTACGCTGTTTTTAATGTGTAAATCATGTCATGATTTATGATTTTAGTCTCTTGAGTCTGATTTTTACGATTGAAATTTGAATCAGAAAGCAATTCTATTTTTTTCTTCTATTTGTTGCATGTTAAAGGATTATTATCATTGAACATTTTATTGTAGGATGCGTGGTGTGCTTAAATTTAACTCATTCCGTGAGTTAGGATTACGAGGGACTCTAATTAAGTCTTAATTTTATTGAGAAATTCCAATTATTCAGGGTTCATGATGTGCAATACTGTACAATTTGCATTGTCATGTCATTTGTTTTCATCGTCTTCTTTTTCTCCCTCATCGCAATTACAGCACAAGTTGTACAAGAGTGTGATTGAGGATGTGATAAACAACGTTCGAGAGGCATTTTTAGATGAAGGAGTCGAGGAACCGGTTTTGCAAGACTTAAAACAGGTAAGAATTTGCTGCCTATATCAGTGCGTGCCGCGATAAATTTGACACAGCTTTTTTTTCTTTTCCAATGAGCTCGAGCTCAACAGCTAACACTCGGTAACAATACGATGTACGAATATGTATGCACGAATACGTGTAGAAAGCGCACATAGTTGCACGAATAGCTAGGTAATGAAATGAGTCCTTGTCAGTGTTGCCACGTTTGAATGCTTGAATATCACATTTCAGATAATCCAAAAGAATTCTTTAATTGCTCGAAAGCGTCGCTACATCTGAATCTCCATATTGATCCTATTTTGAGTCCGTAATATGTCACTAAACAGCCTAAATTAGCAGCTTATTTTAGAAGCTGTCGCGCACGATCGTTCATTGTGCTGCGGCAGCGGTCTGGACGTTGACTGCCATCTTTCTCTGCGTGCTGCGACCTCTTGTTAGGGTACGATTTGCATATGCCCATGTATTTATACTGGAGCCTCATTTGACTACGGATCGCTTTGCAGCCAATGATATTCTTGTATTAGGTTGAGTGACCTCAGCTTTCTATACATATTCATAAGTTGGCATTTAACCAGCCAATGATTATCCATATTTGTAAGCCAGCCACCCATATCGGTGTCCTGGCTCATGCATAAATTAGTTTATTGATTGTGTGTCTCTGGAAAGTCTGGTGTGTTCAGACTCTTTGAATTAATAGGTATGCTGAATGTATTTTTTCAAGATACTATTGAGCTAATCTGCATGATATAAGTAGAAAATATATATCCATTAACAATTTTATATAAATGAATAATATTTTAAGATCGAATTTGTATGAATACTCAAAAATACTTATATTAAAATGGAAACAGACAAGATGGTTAAGAGAGAGAGTCTTCAAGTGTAAGCTAGTTTTGCAATTAAAGGAGAGACCTTGTAGAGCTGTTGATTATTTGTAATGCAGGAGTGTGAACGATTATACCCATCAGTACTTATATTGCAATTTGCAAAGTTTCATTAGCACACCATATTTGATTCTTCAAAAATGGAGACGTGATCTTCTCAATTGTTAAACTTTTCATAATTCAAATTAAATTTTTTATTCATGATTAAAAAAGAAAAAGAAAATGTTAATAAATTAAAAAGGGAAGACCACCCTAACAATGGATCAATTTTTTTTTTTTTTTTTTTTTTTTTGGGGGGGGGGGGGGGGGATGTGTAAATCATTTAAAAAACTGAGACGCCTACCTATGAAAGTTTTAGGTAAATTTTAAACGATTTTTTTTTTTTTTTTTAATGCAGTTACTTTTCAAAGTCAAACATAAATAGCCTAGATCTACTGTGTTTTCCCATAATTCTACTTATGAGCAGATCCATTTGTTTTGTACTAAGAATGTCACAAACAGAGGCGGCGCTCCAAGGGGGGGGGGGGCAGAAGGACACAGTGCCCCTCATTTTTTCAATTACCCCAAAAGTTCTCCTTTTCACCTGTGATAAGTGCCCCTTTTATTTTAACATGTGCCCTTTTTCCTACGACAAGTTCCCATTTTCCTAAGCAGTAGGAGTCCATTTTCCATTCTCATAAGTAGGCCTACCTATTTTAATCTCTAGTAAGTGCCCCTTTTGGGTACGAGAAGTGCCCCTTTAAACTTTTGATATATATTCACCTTAGATAATTGCCCAATTCAAATCTAAGAGGTGCCCCTTTAACTTTGACAAGTGCCCCTTTTCCTTTGCCAAAAGTGCCTCTTCCCCTTTTAATAACTACCCCTTTTAGGGCCTTTTTAAACTTGGATAAGCGCACCTTTTAGTTTCACATGTGCCCCCTTTTCTTTTCTAATAAGTGCTGATTTTCCTTATGATAAGTGCCCCTTTTCATTTCTGGTAATTGCCCCTATTCAAATCTGAGAGATGCTCGTTTTACTTTGACAAGTGCCCCTTCCCCTCTTGATATAGCTCTTTTCATCTCGGACTGATTGCCCCTTTCCACTTCTAATAACTGCCCCTTCTAATTTAAAGCAACTAAGAGCAATTTCCCCCCAAACTTGCTCCCATTTGTAGATGATATAATAATGTTACTTATTAAAGGTCTTTTAAGTCTTTATGAAAATGTGCTTATATATTACTCCATCAGGATTGGGTTTTTTCCTCTCCATAAGATGTAATTTTTGGCACTACGACCTCACAAATCGTAAAAATTTTCCTCGCTCGCTCGCAAATGAATATTCTGACCATCACACCCAACTGCAAAGTAAGATGCCTAAGCATAAGCTCGTTTGATGTATAAAGATAAACAAATGTTGAAATCATCCCTGAAAATGTAATCACAATGAAGAGGTATATATACCAATGTCCAAAATATTGTATATTTTCGTATGAGGTTTCCGTTTGTAGGTACCCTTTTTTTTCCAGAAAGTGCCCTTTTTTGTTGGGTGCCCCCCCCCCCTCCCTGGTCATAGATATCAATATTTTTCCAAAGAACATGTTATAACTTACATGTGTCCTAGTTTTGTTAATAGACACGCGAATTTTACACATCACATTGATGAAATCATTCTGTTTTTTCATCAACAACTATATGAACAAGCATATTGTAGTCCTTTGTACAAAACAATTAGAGAGCTAATTCTTGCAAGTGATGTCACCAACAAAAATCATTTCTTATTCTTTGTTAGATTTTCCTCTATATTTTACTGATATTTATTTTTTGTATTGAAGACTGACTTGGTATTTTAAAATCCCATACAAGCTTCTTCTTTTTTTTTTTTCTTCTTTTTTTTGGGAGGGGGGGGGGGGGGGGGCGAGGGGGGGGGGGGGACGCTGATACTGAGATATACCTTTCTCAGTAAATTCTGTGAGAAAAATATAATCTCATGACCCACATTTTTTGGGGTGTCTTAATTCTCACTCCAAAACCACTGACAAAGGAATAAAGAAAAGGTCCTCATGTTTCAGGGATCTCTTTTTTCACTTCAAAAAGTGGAAAATTAAATTAAAATGTTTGTCAGGGTGTGGGAGCTAGGGGCCAGTCACAACCCTTATAACCTCTAGCTTTGGTGGGCCTGTGAGTGTGAGAGGGCGGAATTCCCCTCCATGAGCTAAGTTGAAGTTCAAGAGTTGCAACAAGGTGCTGAATGACATGGTTTCCAATTCAGTGAAGGCAGAAAAATCTAGTAAAAAATAAATGTTTGTGAAAATGAGGGAACTCTTATTATTTGTTTTAATTATAAAAAATGTTGAAGATTTTTCAAATTGATTGAAATCTCCATTTTTTGTGATTTTTTTGTTTTAGATGACTTATCTACTTCCATTATATAGTTTATATACAGTGATCCAATATATTTTTATTCTCAAATTTAAATGTAGGATTAGACACTAATGAATAGGCCATTTTCGTAATGCAACAATGTATGCATGCCTTTGTGAAGGGCCTGGCTAAATGTATATTAATAGTCAGAATTCAAGTTGCATACATTAATTGTTGCTAGGTAGGACAAACATAATGGCTTAATTGTGCCCTACCAAACAACACAGAGTGAATGCAATTTGCATTCTGACTTTTGAAGTACAATTATTTGTAACAGGTGAATGAAATAATTTGTAACAAGGCACTTACATGTAAGTATAAATTTGATGACCGGTACATTATGAAAATGGCCTATTTAGGGAGATGCACAAGAATACGGGACAAAAATAATTGAATGTTCTTTGTATTTTATGTTGAAAATGAATTCTTAGTTGTTCCTATTTACACCATACTGCTCACTGCATTGATTTTCAAAGATTATTTTTTCTTTGTACTAATAGGCATGTAGAAACACCTGCCTTTCCCCCTCAAAATCAATGCAATCGACCTGACTAATGTATTTCAATGTTTGCATGTTTCTCTCCCTAACTCCTGGGGCCCGTTTCACAAAGCCTTTTTTCAATGACAAATGACAAAAATCAGTGACAAATCTGCTGATAACTAATCAGAAGCAAGGATATCAGTAGCTTATAACAAAAACTGTCATTTGTTGCTGATGACTAGTTTTGTGAAATGCCCCAGTGGTTACTAGTCATTTCAATCACCTGCTATGAATAATGTCATCTCTTTGGATGGAATCCACTTTGCATAAATGTACATTTATTGTTGATATGTTGGGCAAGCTCTAATACACTGTTTAGTTGTCAAGAGAAACTTTTGTTGTAAAATCTATGCATAAAACTGACAGCAGGTCTTTTAGTAAAGCTTTCTAGTGCTCTCGCTTGACACTCTGTCTCAGAGACTAGCTCAATAGATGATTTTCGTAATGTAGTCAAATTTAATGCAAATCTTGTTTTATATGCCTCCTTTTCATCCACCTGTTACTAGTAATTTGCTTTCAATAGCCAGGATGCAAATTGCATGCATCACATGTTATTTGGGAATCTCCAAAATAGTGGAGGGATCAACTAAGAAGAAGTTATCACATGCTGTTCCGATCTTCTGCTCTACAAACTTTGTGTTTGTAAATTGTAGTATGTACTGATATGTGCTACATGTATATAATGCAAATAAATCTTTTTTTGGCTTTTGAAGTTCACTCATCCAGATACAGAGCAGTGTTTTTATGAATGGACATGGACGTAACAATGAGGTCAACCAACCTGATAATCATTGTTTAATTGTATTGTGTCTGCAGTGGAAGGAATGTCTGAGCTGAAGTCATTGTATTGAAGTGCAATAGAGCTCCATTAATTGAATGCACAGCTCCAGTTGAAACCCTCCAGGTTTTTTTTCGATCATGTTGTATGTTTAATATGCAAGCACAATATCAACTTTCGTTGAGGTGGTGGTAATGTAAGAGAGATGCTACATCTATCTTCACTGCATCAAGCTTTAAGTGGTTTGGATGTCACATTTATTTTACCTGGGACTTCCACACCAATCAAGATCTTAGTACTGTACCCATATCTTCTGTGCTTCTTGATGAGTTTGCAGACTACACAGCAACACTTAAATGTATATCACTTGTATCTTCCCAACTCAATGCAAACTTTTGATTGTGTGTGATTTCAACATTCACCGAGATAGGTCTACCAATTGAGAGACATGAACAAATTTAAAGGTATAATCAAATCCTTTGGTTTGACTCGGGATGTTACAAGGTTGGGCTTTTATCAATGGTCATACATCTGTTTGATAATGTGATTGAATAAAGCTATGCAATTTGCATTGTATTGAAATATAATTATTGGTGAATGTAAAACTTGGTAGACTTGAATACATCTTTTGCTTATTTATTTTGGCGTTTGCACATTTTCCACTATATTTCATTTGGCAGATATCATTTTTTGGTAGTTTTGAACAGTTTGCATAATCGCCATTTGCTAATGTGAATTTATTAGCTACATGTATCTGTATTTTTACTGATAGTGAAATACAATTGTACCAATTAAAAATATCAAAAAATAGTGTGTACAATAATTTTTGGTTATATTGATTAGTGAAAAGTTGTTATAAATTGACATTTCTGAAGGCAATTTGGTATTTACGGTAGTGGTTATCTCTATATACACCTTTGATTGTCCACATTTTTTTATTTTGCATTATGGACGCATCTTTTGGAGCTATTATATTTTGCTAAGCTACATTGAAAAAAAATTATGATTACTGGTCATGTACAGTATGTGATTACCCTGGGCTGGATATGAACCTAGCCTTTATCTTACTGACTGAATAAGACAACTCGTTTCCTCAGAATTTTGTATCCTGGTGTGAATTGATTTACTCTCATAAGTCTCATTAATCAGAACTCATCAAGATTTCCTTTAATTTCAATGATCTTTTATCTTGCAGATATGGGAGAGCAAGCTCATCCAGTCGAGAGCCATAGACCTCACCCAGAAACAACCTCAACAGGCTGCTGGCAAGTACAAAGGCCAAGATACTTCAAGGTCATATCAAAATGCCCAATCTTCATCCGACAGACAACAGATGGAACATCAAAGTGAGTTGCACAAAGTTTTGTAATAGAAAGAAAATATCAAGTTAATTAATTTTTTAAAACTATGAGGGTGGTATTCTCGAAAGCGGCCTAAGTTAAACCTGGCCTAAGTTAAACCGTGGTTTAGTTAGGCCAGGCTTAACTTAGGCCGCTGACCTAAGTCATTTTCATTTCTCGAAAGGTGGCCTAACTGATCCATGGTTTAAACCTGGCCTAACTTAGTCCATGGATTATTCACCATGGTTACGGTTTCTGCTCATGCTCAGTACCGAAGCTGCGACGTCACAATGCACTAAGACAATGGATGCGCGCAGTGTGGAAAGGATGCATCACCTCGACAACTTGAGCAATATGACGTCACAATGCACTAAGACAATGGGCTAAGACAATGGATGCGCGCAGTGTGGAGAGGATGCATCACCTCGACAACTTGAGCAATATGACGTCCAGGGATGGCGGAGCGACTTCCAAAGCGGGGGCAGCACCAACAAAAAGGGCACTTGCTGGAATTGTATCATTGTTAAAAGGGAAATTATCAGAGGTGAAAAGGGTCACATATCGCACCTGAAAAGGGGCATTGAACATATTTTAAAAGGGGCACTTATGAGAATGAAAAAGAGGCACTTATAATAAAGGAAATGTGCATTTGTTGAAAGAAAAGGGGCACCGATAATTTTGTTAATAGGGGCACCTCTCAGATTTAAATAGGGCAATTATCAGAGGTGAAGGGGCACTTCTCAAAAGTGAAAAGGGGCACTTATTGCAAAGGAAATGGAAACTTGTCAAAGGAAAAGGGGCCCGTGTCAAAATTAAAGGAGCACTTATCAGAGGTGAAAAGGGGAAGGGGCACTTTACCTATGGAAAAAGGGGCACTTCTTACAAAGTTAAAAGGGAACTTTCCTATATAAAAAGGGGCATTTGAAAAAGGGGGCACTGTACCCCCCCCCCCCCAACTCTTTCTCCCTATCTCCATCTCTCTCTCTCTCTCTCTCTCACACACACACACACACTATCTCACATCATTGTTTATTTCTCTCACCATTAAATTGTTCTTTCTCATTTGGTTCCCTTTCTCTTTTACTCTATCTCTCTCTCTCGCTCGCTCTCTGTTCTCTCACTGTTCTATTTCAAGACTTTTTCCATGTATAATTCAATGAACCCAACAGTATGCACACTTAAAATCAAAAGATATGAAAGGAATATTGTATATAACATATCAACAATTATGTTCAATTTATTTATTTTTCTTAAAACAGAAAAGATTGTAATTCACGATGAATACGATTATAAAATTGAAGGTCAAATATTAAGCTCCAATAGCCTCATAATCTGCTACTTGAAACTATTAGAATTAAATGTTATGTATTTGTTACACTAATTTCTCCCATTTTTTTAAAACAAAGCTTAGTCTACTTTTGAGCCGTGTTTCTTTTGCAGGGAATCTGTTATATCATGACTTGCACTATATTATAAAACGCATTATAAAACATGATTTCTTAAATGATTCAAAATCACAATTTTTCCAGTGAAACAATGAACATCTGATGTACATAAAAACATCCTTATGAGTGATGGTTGCTTTGTGGTTCACACACACAACAAGGACATATCAGGCTTTTTATCAATGGTTGCTTGTTTGTTACCATAGCTTCATGTTATGAGGATTATAATACACAGGTTTTGATCCCCATGCAGTCACAGTTACAGCATATGGAGTCTGGTTCATTGAAGAGGCTAAGTAGAACTTCATAGTCCTTGCAAGTATGTCTGTTGAATGAAAAGAGAAAAGAATGAAAGGAAGCACATTGAAACCTATTTCTGTTAAACATTAAAAAGGTCTTGCATGTACATTGTGGTAAAAGTGGAGTGCATATTAATCAATTACATGAAAGTATTGATGGAAAAATGTGAATGAACAAATGCCATCCTTGAAGTACCTGGGCATACAAACAACAACTTATTCGTACAGCCTACCTGTCAGAAATTCAGCAGCTCAGTAGTTCTCCTTCTTCTCTCTGAATTTGTCTCAGTTATCAGGGAATTTGCCTTCATTTATTTTACTGAAGAAAAACATCATCCTGAAACAAAAATAAAAAGGTTTAGACCTCATTAAAATATCAAAGATCTACTCCATTGATAATTGGTCTTAGTTATAGTGTCAATAATATTCTAACTTAAAAAAAAAAACTTAAGGCGCCTTTCATGTAGGCAGTGACTAGGCACCCCCTCCCCACTCAGTTACTAGTAATCATTGATTTACAGAATGACTACCGGTATCTCTTTTAAAGTCAAGAACAAACATACACATTCTTGCAGTACTATCTCATAAATGTGCTTCCACCAAGTTGTACTTGCCATGTCATGGCCTAAGAAAGCCCTAAGTAGTTAAAGTCTATAGCGAAGTTAGTCCCTTTCCTGAAATCAAGTCTAGAGGTCTACATCTTACTTAGATAACGAGCCGACAGTTGGCCTAACCTAGATGTAAACGCAGCCTGGAATGGAGATTTTACAAGGCCCTAATCGTTAGAGCCCAACTTTTCCATTTCAGTTCAATCTAACATTAGACCAAAGATTGTCTTTGTTTATGTTATCTCCCAAAATGAGCTTTGTGAAAGGGGAAAAAATAAAATGAAAATTTACTGCACTGTACTGTAATCTGTAGGTCTCTAAGTCTTATTTGTTCCAGAATTGTTAGTGGTAGGTTTGAATTTTCTTCTGACCCAAATTTGAAAGTAGTTAATCAACTGTTGATTATTTGTGTCTTATTTTCAGATAGTTCCGCCCAAAAGTCTAGGCCAAGCTGTCACTGTCAGGAATGACTGGTAGCCATGGCAATCGAGCTGAAAATATTAGCTCGTGCCCATGTAAAATGAATAAAAGTTTGAGTGTAGATTGCACCTACATTTATCAGACAAAACAATTTTAAATCACTTCATAATGTACCTGTAGACACATCTGCAGATTCATAAATTCAGCAGATCTTTTTAATACAAATTGTATAAACATGATTTAGTTTACAAAATTTAGGCGTAATTACAGCTTTACTCACCAGCAGACTTTCCAAGAAAAATGGAGTATCTTTTTTTTCCTGTTCAGGAAATAACTGGTGTTGGGCCAACTGGCTTGGAGATGCTTATGTGGGTGCAATCAATAGCACCGACCATATTAACGCCAGGGAAATGGCAGTAATTATACAATTCATGTTGGGTCTGCACTCTGCAGGACTGCCTCTCTTGCTGAAGGAATTGTGATGTATTGCTCCCATCTCCTGGCAATGGCTATTGAGATGGACTTCACAAGGCGGGACACCATAGCTTGTGAGAGGCCTTTTTTTTCTTCATCCCCATGCATCAATTGAAAAGAACCTGAAATAGCAGAAAATCAAGATGAAAAATATGTTGATATTTGATAAGAAATTACAATTTCTCTGTAGACGTCTAGTTTACTAACAAGTATTATAAGCCTAAACTACTGTAACATTATCAGCAAATGTAGACCTATGTCAAAAAAGGAAGCTTCTGTCCATTTCCTTTCAATTTGTATTAGACCTGTCTAGACTAGACTCTTATTGATGAAATTTAGATCTAGTCTAGAGCCGGCTAGAGGTCTAGGTCTAGTAGGCCTAATATATATTTTTTTTAATGTTTTCTTGGGGGTGGTTATGAAAATCATCATCATCCTGTAGGAAATGATCGCACCAGCAGCCACAACTAGCACTGCAGCTCAGGCAGAGGTGATACCAGACCGAAATTTCTGTCTCTTTCGTTCGTTAGCTTCTGATTTGGGTAGGGTCGGCTCCCGAAAGAGAGGAGCCGACCAAATCAGAGGCTAACGAACGAAAGAGACAGCTAGATCTAGATTTAGGCCTAGATCTAGTGCTAGTCCACTTTTAGGCAACAGCGTCTCGAAAATCCACTATAAAAGTAGTTTCTACGTCTAGCAATGATATTTTTAAGGTGATGTTAAGGTGGTATAAGCGTACGAAAGTACAATAGTGCCAAGAAAAAAATTACCCGGTAAGAAATTGCTCAATCTCAGGAAATGAAAATGTTAACCGACAATTATTTGCACGTATGGGACTGCTCTGCGAACACCTTGGACATTTACCAAGTTCCCCCCAAATTTATTCAGTTAAAAGCATTTTAGATTATCACCAGTACAGCAACATGAAAGTAACAAAAATACTTTATTAGCTGGTGTAACTTTCATGAGCGCTTATCCATACAAAAGAGTGTAAATTGTTATCAAATATAGAAATTCAAATGCAAAACTTACCGTTCACTCTCCGCGGACAGTCGATTTAACTAAAAAGTGACGTCACGCGAAGTTAGGCCGAACTATGACGTATTTAAACCTGCCCTCTGAGCGGCCTAAAGTTAGGCCGAACTATGACGTATTTAAGCCTGGCTTATCTTTAGGCCACCTTCGAGAATAGCAAAAAAGATAGTCCATGGTTTAAACCAGGTTTAGGCCACTGATTTAACTTAGGCCGCTTTCGAGAATACCACCCTGAGTGTTCTGATTCAAGGGTAAACGCTGAATCATAGGCAATAGAGAGGGGAAGGGGGCTGGAAGGATGCAGGGCCCTTGATCCCCCAACAGTTTTGAAATTACCTTAGTATACTATTGGCAACCATACTTTTTTCATTTCATCTTGTTTATTTTAAGAAATATTATTTTTTAACTTGGATAAAATGTCAGATTGAAAGAAAAAACAAAATTGGGAATTTTCTTTATTTTGGTCTCATTTAAAACAAACTTTGGGGAAGCAATGTGCCAGAATATATAATATATAATATATAATATATAATTCTTCCTTGCACACTATGATTTAATTACCATTTTAGATTTCATAAAAATATAAGGTTTATGAACCAAAGATTGATATTTGGGAAAGTGAAGCAGCCCACCCCCCGAAAAAAAAGGGAAGAATGTTGTACATGCATTAAACACCTATGTTCTGATTTTTTCAATGTTCAGATGAATTTTATGTAGCAATTGGTATGATACAGATTTTAATACTGTCAAAAACTGTGAAAAGGTCAAGATGTACCTCTAGGCAATTATGGAATATATTGCAGTACTATTGTGAGCAGGTGCATTGACTATGGTAATAGTGTCCCACATGGCCATTTGCCACAGTGTCCCCAGGTTGGGGTAGTAGTATTAGTGTTTGGGTGTTGTGGGGAGGGGGTGTACAGAAGCACTCTATGACAAAGCGTTCACTCAGGATTCTGTTTGCTTGAAATAACTGTATTCCTTTAAATTTTTCACCAGGAACTCAACCACAAATGGTTCTTCAGGGTGCCACTTCATCACAATCATCTGTTTCTAACAACTTGGTAAGATTATACATTGAAAAGTTACCAATCACCCCCAAAAAATATTTGTGTACAGCTAGAATGTATTAAATCACTCTATTAAAACAAATTACCTGCCATTCTGGGGGTAATGGATAAGGAGTGTTGAAGAAAATAAAAATGACATAAACCTTTACACCTATATGAGCTCATAAAGAATAGAGTCCGACTTGGGTTCCTTGAGGGCCCTATAAAATGCGAGGGCATATGGGTGTGTCAAGTTGCTTTCATGTTTAAGGGCAATCCAACGCTTATAATAAGGACTTTAACAAATCCATAACTCATTCTTTTTGTCCGATTTCAATCAGTTGGGCGTAAAGGTCGGCGTAGCTAACACGTCTGTTGTTAAGACGATCACTACGCCGACCTTTATGCCGCTCTGACCATATTTACGCTGACCAGCTCTAAACACGGCCTTTACGCCAACCAAAATTGCCATCGTGTGAACACAGCTGTAGACATGTTTACTACCGGTAATCAAATGTATCTCAAAGATGTGCATGTTTCTCTTCAGAACCCCCTGTTCCTATGTAGTTCACCTACTAGGCATCTCTCTAGATGTAATCTTCTTTGTATACATTAGCTTGTTGCTATGTCTGGCAAACCTGGGAACAAAGAAAAACCTTGGTTCAAGAAGCATGCATAAAATTAATAAGCAGGTCTACACTTCAGTGACTGCAATAGACCAGTTCACGGTTAGCACGTTACTGCAATGACCCTGAATATATCCACAGATCTTCAAAACATGAAGAGGTCCTAATTTGTACATTTTGAAATAATCCCTCCTACAGTGATGAAGGTGCTATATAAATAGCCTTTGTTTCCCTTTTTCAAAGAATACTTCCACCTGTGGCTGTGTATCATGGAGTGCACTGCTTGTGCATGAATGAATAATGATTACATAACTGTCATGAGCACGTATCCAGTATTTTGTCTCCGAGTATTTCAAAATTTGTTCTCCAATGACCTTTATCTGGTCATGTTCAGACTGCAACCGTGAACTGGCTTATTAGAATGTATTTCCCCCTGTTCATCAATGTTTGCATTTAATTTTACAGAGTTCATCTGCTGTGGCAGCTACCGCAGCACTCCAGCAGAACATGCTCCATTTGCAGCAGTCACAACGGCAGCAGATCCAGAATGTACCATTTACCATCCAACAGCAAGGAGCTGGTGAGTCTAATAATAAAAATAGGCATTTCTATAGCGCTGTCTGTCTAGAAATTCTATTCCAAGGCACACTAATTATTACTACGGCTTTAGCCTAGCTGCCATTACAGCGCTCCAGCATTTCAAGGAATTAATTCCTGCCAGGTACCCATTAACCTTACCTGGGTCGAGTGTGGCAAATGAAGATTAATGCCTTTGAACCACGACCTTTGAATTTCAAGTCGAAGTGCTTAAACCACTCAACTACTACACTTCTACACTTGTACACAGACTTTGTCCATTTTGGTTTCACTTGTTCACAACATGGCTTATTTATTTGTTTTGTGCTTGCCAGTCAAAGCAGTATTTGCTGTGTTGTGCCCAATTTGAACCAGTTTGGTAAAATCTCCTCCAAATCAATGGCTGTGATATTAATACTGTAAGTGTGTGCTGCCACCCGTGGTTAGCAGTTTTTTTTACCTGGTACCCAGTGTGCCCTCCCCCTTCGAATTTCCGATCAAAAATGCATGTGATATTGTGTATTTTTGAAAACTGTGCCTTCCCGCTTTTGATGAATTCTGATTATGACCAAGCTGGTATCAAACCTAAAAATATGGAGGTTATTGCATGCGGTGAGGAGCAGTGTAATTAACTTGATTTGACCTTGCTTTTCTGTTGAAAAACATGTTTACATGAAACAGCTGGGAAAGTATCATAGCAAACCTGCCATAACTTTCGCATATGACAATGAATCTGAATGATCTTTACATCTTTTAAATGTGGAATAATCAGTTTAACCATACATAACTTTTTTTTTTGATAACGAAGGAAAAATGGGGACAAAAAGACAAGAAACTTTGTATGAAAAAATAAAAAAATATTCTGAAATATTGTATAAAATTACACAGGGATCGGACACATGGCTTTTACAAATCCAGTCTAATGCAACTACAGCACCTCTAAATGATGAATTTAATCTTACCCGTACAGCAGTCTTGTATGAAAATATTCTTCCCCCAGATATTTTTGTTTAAGCAAATCAGAATTGACAGTAAAACAGAATTTATCCACCCCCCCCCCCCCCCTCTAAAGGATTATAGTTATGTTCATACCTGAAAATGCAACCATTCCAGCATATCACCTCTTTCTCTAAATACGAAATCTTAATTTTCAATTTATTTCCAGCTGGCGGTGCAACACAAACATTCCCAGCATACCAAATCCAGACCCAGCAGCAACAAGGTGGTGTGGTTGGGTACCCACCCATCATCATCCAACCAGGTGCTCAGTCCAATGCCCAGCAATCACGCATCATGACCACACCCCAGGGTGTGGTGCTACCCCAAGGGACAATACGAGTGCAATCCAGCGGAGATCAGGTCAGTCGTTATTTCTTCCCTCCATTAACCCCTACTTCTTTCCTGTTTCATATAGGGTCTACCTTACAAAAGAAAACCTCGCCTGAAAAAAAGGTTCCTTGTTTACAGTATGAAGGCGCCTTTGTGAGTTCTAACAACTCGTCGTCTAAGCAGAAGAAAACAAATGCCTCACCATCACTCTTTCATGCAGGCCTCGTTGAACTTTTTTCAAATTGGGTTGGGGGAGGCTACAGTATTTACGATCAGGTAGAAGGTAGCGTAAATTGACATGGGGTCAAGGGGCAAAGCCCCCGGAAGTTCAGGGGTTAAGGGCATTTAATTACTGTCAGATGAGCATATTTTGATACCTCAATTATGACTCTGGCAGGTCGCTAATTGATGTTGGACCAGGTGGCCGAGTCCCATGAAATTCATGGATTTGAGGAATTTTATAACGGTCAGATAAGCATTCAGGGGCCCGCCTTGGGGCCTCTGTTGGGGTCTATGGGGCAGAGCCCCTGAAGCTCAGGGGTTTTAGGCATTTAATTACGGTGAGATAAACATATTTTGATACCCTATTTGTGACACTGGCAGGTCACTAATTGGCGTGGAGTCCAGGGGGCAGAGGCCCCGAAAGCTCTGGGGTTTTAGGCATTAAATTAAATTTGACTCTGGGCAATATATGTATGTCGTATCTTCCTCAAGGCCAGTCACTATTATTTAAATTTTACTGCACATGTACATACCACTTTTGGGTAACAGGTTTTCCGTCTTTAGAGACAGTATCAATGAATTTGAAACATGATAACATCATGTTTGTACCTTACAAGGATATAATGTGTATTACATTAATGGATACAGGAGGCATTTAGTAATACATTTGTTAGTGTCTAGGTCCATCATTGCAATGTGTTCATATTGATCACTTCTCAGGCGTGATATCTGCTGGTATCTTGAATTGGCAATACATGCCAGTTTATGCTGACTCTTATTTTGGGGATATGTCCTTTTTGTGGAGAAATGATATATTAAAACAAGATTTCTTTTCCCCGTTTTCTTTCCGTTCCTTGAAAACAGCCGTCAATAGTGCAAGTAGATGGTGCTAACGATTCATCAGATGACGACGATGATGAATTTGATGATGACGACGATGATGACAAGGATGACGACGACGATGATGATGACAAAGAAAATGATGATGCTGCTGGTGAAGATGAGGAGGTAAAGGACATTTCTTTGGCTCTTGAAATGCAATCTTGTTCAGTTGCATATTAATATGTCATTTGTAGGTACTCGGTTGAATTCTTGCCTCTCTCAAAACATTAAGGGAAAATTGTAACTGAAAATCTCACCCCGAACATAACTGTAGTTATTCTGAGAGATTCATTGTATTTTTGCCTATAGGCGCTATTTGAAATCTATCAAAATAATACCGGGAGTACAGGTAAATTCTGATATTCAATTTTTCTCGAAAGCAGAAGTGTTTTAGGAGGTAAATTTTCTAGTGCTTATAATACATCTACAGGGGCATCCAATTATATCAAAATTGTAAAGAATAACTATCCAGCCAATTTTCAAAATTTCCCCAAACTTTGTATTAACTTTAATCTACTAGATTCCCCACCAAAGTGTATGGGAGAGGTATAAAGCAATAATAATGTACAGTATTTCAGCGTGACGTGGGATTCGCTATTTTCTTGATAACTAGATGTACCACGTGAAGTAATTTATCAGGTAAATGTATTCAAATTTATGGATTTGTCAACTACTTTATTTTAGTATTGGTATTATGTAAATATTTCAAGATAATAGCTGCGCCCATGTCATGGCATTACAGCGTGCTAAGAATATCTTCATTTATATATCTCTTGTACACTTTTGTAAGGAAATTGTACATCAATACCTACACTTATTCTTTGGGTTAAGGTTTCTTTTAATATCAGGGTGGACTTCCCATTCAAGACGATCATAATGGTCCTCTTATTTGGTCTGATTTCTTTCATCATGCCATAGAATATCTTCATTTATATATCTCTTGTACACTTTTGTAAGGAATGCTGCACATCAAAGGGCAGGAATACATCTCATTTTTCAGAATACCTTCTACCTACTCTTATTCTTTGGGAGGAGGTTTCCTTTATCCTCATGGGCAATTATGGACTTCTATTCTAGGATTAGCTGTTCCTTAATTTATACAGTGTTTGTACGTTATATACATATATGGTTGACTACTGAACCACAACAAGTATATTGCATATATTGTAAATGCTTCTTGATTTTTGATATTTTACAGTAACAAGCAAGCATTATCGCCACAGAAGATAAATCAGTTCCGTTTCAGTGATATTGGTAAATTTCATCTGTTTTATTTCTCAGGACCCTCTCAACTCGGCTGACGATGTTAGTGACGAGGATCCAGCTGATCTCTTTGAATCAGAAAATGTTGTAGTATGTCAGTATGATAAGGTAAGAAATGGAAAGATCTGGTAATGGCTAATGTACTCTCCTTTTATACTAGCAGTGTCCTGTTAGTATGGGTGTTTTATGAACTAAAAACTTAATGATCTATGAAAAGTTGTTCAGACAAAAATGGAAATGTACACTTTCACCACTTTTGAATGGGAAAGGTTTACAAGAATTAAAAGAAAATACAAACAAAGTTGAAGGAAAAGAGTGCATGTAGGGCTTGTAGGCATCCATACAAACATGAAGAAAGAAAAAAAAAAAGGTGTGGGGGGTGGGGGGTTTGCCAAAGTAGGAAACTGATGACTGTTGAAAAATGTGGACACCACTTTGTGTACTGCGTGATTTTAACCCTGAAATTCTCCTTATTCCTAAATTTGAAATGGTTGAAGCAATGGTATTTAGGAAGTTAAAAAATAGTAGGAGAAGTTTTGATAATTTCTTTTCAAGGTTGAATGTGGCATTCAGATAGTTAATTACCGGTGTAAGTTTGCAATTAAAGTCATTCCATACATTACAGAAAAACAGAATTTACTTAATCCATGTATTTTCATTTACCTTTTTTTAAACTACTCTTCTTTTCTGACTATAATTCCCTGCAGTTCCCTCTTTCTATTATCTCTACACATTTATTTCTATTCTTTTTCTGTCCCTGGCTCTTTTCTTTCCTCTTTCTTTTTCTCAACCTTTCTTTCTCTCTCTCTCTTTTCCTTCACCCTCTTTTTCTCTCAATCCAACTCTCCTTCTATGACCATCATGGGTTTTGTTCTCACCAGTTCCAAATAGTAGTCAAATAAATAAAACAAACAAGTAGATAATTTCAATTCTCAATTTCAATGTATTTATTTGTCCAATGTATGTTCAACATGGATATTTGTTTCGTTCACATAAAATAAAGGTTCTGACCAAGTTTACAAAGAGCAGACATATGATACAAAACAAGGATACATTTTGGTGATGACAAAATTATAGTCATACGTAATATCTAAACATAAAACAAACTCAAAATCGTCCTATCCACATGGAATGAATTTTGTGCTTACTCACAGTTTTTATGTAATAATTCATGAATGTAGTTATGTTCTTATTGTATTTTATTCTATCAGAAGTTATATCACTAATTATCACACCATATTGTGTTTTTAACTGATGATCAATTACTACCCTCTATTTATGTTTTTTCTCCTTTATTCCTCCTCTTCCCTTCCCTTTTATCTCACTTCCTAATCACCTTCTACAGATCAATCGGAATAGAAATAAGTGGAAGTTTACTTTGAAACATGGCATCATGAACCTGAAGGGGAAAGACTATGTTTTCAACAAATCGACAGGGGATGCAGACTGGTAGGATCCATGAATGGTGCCATCAAGGTCAGCTGTTAGCCAATCTTCTTGCAAAAGAAAAGTTTGTAGGAATGGGGGTGCATACCAACTCTTTTATGTTCCATAAAGGTGGTACAGGAAGGCTCTAGGTCTGGATGTTCACATACCACTGCAGGTCATTGATTCTATGAGTTACTTCAAAATTTGCCTACTCCCCCTGTCTGAGCATCTCTTGTTCCTTGGTGCTGTTGAACAAATATCCTGGCATTTCCTACTATGGTGCCCAAAGAATTTAGTAGGGTGTGGAGGTATTGCACGCCCGCCGCCTGGTTTAAAAAAAAAAAAAGAATTGTGTAGAGGCAAACATATACATTTCCTTGTCTTTGTTGGTCACACATATTTTTGACCCCCCCCCCCCCCCCCTTGCAAAATTCCTCACTTACTCCTTCCATAAAATATCATTGATATGGTGAAACGATGTCAAAATGATATTGTAACAGCTGCTGGGATAGAGCAAGATTTGGGAAGTTATTTAAATTCATAATGATGGTGCTATGATGTTGTCATCCTCATACCTCTATGGTTACAAATGGCGCATCCATGCTTGGAAAGGCCAGCAAGAATGACACATTGGTCTCAGGAGCTTCAACAATTACCAAGGGCAAGGATTGGCTTATATATATTTTATAAATATGTTCATTTTATTTTCTACTGATTTATTTTTATGATAATATTGGAAACAAAGTGCATTATTTATAGGGTAAGAGAGCAGAAATGGTATAGAAATGAACAGGGAAGTGAAAAAAGAAGCTAATATTAAATAATTTAAGTAATATTATTGACATGTCTCACATTTGCCAATGATTTATGTAAATTGGACATTGATTCCTTCCAAAATTGTATATTTTGAAACTTCTTAGTCTCAGCTCTGTGGGTCTGGTGGGAAATGACTAATGGACCTAAAATTGAAACGGTTGTTCCATTATTAGTAGGTCTCTTGTCTTTCTTTATTCTTTTCAGTGGCCCAGACATATTTCCGTGAATAATTTGCTACTATATTTATTTTGTGTTTAACAGAAAATTAGAGGACCTGACGGTAGAACTTTTGAAATGTGTAATCACGATACGTGTACATGTGGGGACTGCGACAACCCACAAAGTGACTAAAATTTAATCTGGAGGTATTTACTTTTCAAAGGACCTATAATAATATGCTATCCATAATTCATTTTGTGCTGTTCCACATAATGACATTTTGTCCAGCATGACTACGTCACAATGCATTGACCATATTGCCAATTTGTGATTTGCAAAGACAAATTTTGAACCTTCGCCATTCTGTTTTTCTTATATTTCGGCTTTCATGCAAATCAAAGCAACTCATCGAAACAGCTTTCAAATTAATGATTCAGTGTTTTAAGCCCATCTGCACTAGTTTGGCCAGGGGGATTAGACCACCCTGCAAGGTCATTGACAGGTAGTTATCTCATAAAATCAGCTCTCAATTAACAAAAGAAAAGTAGTGCCCACCCGCTTTAAATACCAGAGAGTAATATGTTTTCAGGTTCCAGTATTGTAAGTGATGGCTTACTACAGTATCCATAGTGACTATTTTGAAAGGGCATTTAATACATATTTGTGCTTGATGCTTTTTTTTGTGCCTGCAAATCACTGCCAAATGGGAACAACAATGCAGGGTCTGAATTGTTGAGTTGTAGACTACACATGTACCTCGATTTGTGGCAGGTCATGTTAAAAAATGTTAACCTGGGAGTCGTTTCACAAACATCCCATTGATTCCAATGGGTTGTCGGTGAACTTTGTTGCCTTGGCTGACATACATCAACACTTTAGGGCCATTGTCCACTCCAAAAATAACTTACTTTCAATAGAAGCAGAAAAATCAGACAACTAATAAGAAAGTTATGAATTTTTAATGACATGAAAAACTTTAAAAATCACTAGACAAATTGGCAATAAACCATATTGGCAATTTGTGTTGTGATTCTCATTGTTCCATAGTTTTACATACTTTTTCAAAAATGCATAACTTTCTTATTAGTTATCCGATTTTGCTCAAACTTTTTTTGATTGGTTTTTCTGCTTTTTCTGCTTCTATTGAAAGTAAGATATTTTTGGTGTGGACCTCCCCTGAACAAAAAAAATCTGCTATAGCTTGTTTTTGTTTTTGTAGCTTTTTTTGTTACCAAGTGACACATGTTTTGTTTTGTACATTGTTATTCTGTGGCAGGATTCCACTTGTTGATTGGTCACTGAACAAAATTGTGTTACATTTTGAATGTCATATTGATTTTCTTGTATGTGCTATCTTTCCCAAGATGGAAGTAAAGTTTGATAACTGTATTAAAACAGTGCTCTTGAAAAGCAAGAATGATAAAAGAATGAAATGTGCTAACTCCTTATCATGGTAGCTTGGCTAAAAGCTGGGGTAACAGAAGCTACCGTGGGTAAACAAGACAATCATATAATTATTATTTTATCGTTATTACAACAAAAGTTGGGACAGCTTGCATACTTCCACTTTGGCATAATAAGTTTTGGTTTATAGTCCTAACACGCCCGAGGTGATAGCCGAGGGTGTTTTGATTGTTTTAAAGGTACCGAGTGTGGGTACGCTCTCAACCAATTAATATGATAATGATTCGCTTCATCATCTTCATCTTCAACATTTATGGATTTACCTATCACCATCTCTCAAAAACTTAGTAAACAAATAATACACATCAGTGAGGACATTAGTAAGAATTACCCACACAAAGCGTTTGGACTGTTTTGAAGGTACCAAGTGTGGGTAATTTTACTAATGCCCGAACAAAATGATGTGTATTATTTGTTTTATAAGATGTTTTATTTGTTTTATAAAATGATGCGTTTGGCAAAATAAATGCCTGATTAAGATCCACGTTATCATTTTATAATTGAAATGGCATTGCCTCACAAAAAAGCAGTGGAAGGGAGTGACAGGTAGATTCATACCAATTTCCATAAATTTGCATGAATAGAATCTCTTTTTCTTTGTGTTAATTTATTTACATTCCTCACATTCCTCACATTGTTTGGTTCACATTCTTTATTTGTGAAATCCACCCTGATAATTAGTAAATTTTGATAAGAGCAGAAATGGCACAACTGTGACGTAAGTTATGGAATCAAATGAATTCTCATATTAATACCCATTAACACAGTCCTATGGTATTTTTAAGTGCCTGTTTCAGAGAAGTTGATTATGTAGACTGCAATCGTTCTTGTACTAGTTTGATTTGGCAGTAAATATTTTCTCACAAATTGGGCTCCCTTCCTGGAAGGGGGAGAAGGCTAAGCTGGTAACGTTTTATGTCCAACCTAAGTGCATAATTTTTGTTGCAATTGATGTATATGTCTGTATTACAATTTTTGTCTAAAACTACTGTGTACATAGTAATTTCATGTCAAAAATAAAATATTTACGTGTGTTTATTTAAAGCTGTTAGATTTTCCATTTTGTACAGTCTTTTTTTATGTTTCCTCACGAGGTTGATCTTGTCATTTTGAGCCAAAAAATGGTATAACGCCACTCTTTGTAAATGTAATAGGCTAGTTTCCTCACAATAAATGGATCCTGACCCCCATTTCTCTTCTGAAGGGACAACTTTCGTTATTTGACTTCACATCCTTTTTTTTTTTAAACAAACAGGAGTCATAATGGAGAGAAAACGGAGAGGATTGAAAAATTTCATTTTTTGGCCAAAACGATGAACTTAACCCCTAGCCATTTTTCAAAAAAGCTGCGGTTTTCAAAGTTTCGAAGATTTGCCCCAACATTCTTTTTGTGAAACAAACAGGAGTCATAATAAGTCTGTGGGCATGTTGGGACTATTTTTAGAGAGAAAACGGAGAGGATTGAAATTTTTTGGCCAAAACGATGAGGTTACCCCTTGCCATTTTTTCCAAAAAGGGGCGGTTTTCGAAATTTCCGATATTTGCCCTAACATCATTTTTTTTAACAAACGGGAGTCATTACAATTGTTAAGGCATGTTGGGACTATTATAGAGAGAAAACGAAGATGATTGAAAATGTTCATTTTTTGGCCAAAACGATGAGATGACCCCTTGCCATTTTTTCCAAAAAGGGGCGGTTTTCGAAATTTCCGATATTTGCCCTAACATCATTTTTTTTTAACAAACGGGAGTCATTACAATTGTCTTTTTTTCCAAATAGGGGCGGTTTCGAAATTTCCAATATTTGCCCTAACATAATTTTTTTTAACAAACGGGAGTCATAATAAGTCTGTGGGCATGTTTCCAATATTTGGAAACGGAGAGGATTGAAAATTTTCATTTTTTGGCCAAAATGATGAGCTAACCCCTTGACATTTTTAAAAAAAGGTGCGGTTTTCAAAGTTTCGAAGATTTGCCCCAACATTCTTTTTTTGGAACAAACAGGAGTCATAATAAGCCTGTGGGCATGTTGGGACTATTTTTAGAGAGAAAACGGAGAGGATAGAAATTTTTTATTTTTTGGCCAAAACGATGAGGTTACCCCTTGCCACAACACACCACATCACCACAAATCACATCACAACACACCACACCACACCACACCACATCACCACATATCACATCACATCACATCACACCAGACCACATCGCCACATATCACATCACAACACATCACACCACATATATCACCACAAATCACATCACACATCACAACACACCACACCACATCACCACATATCACATCACAACACACCACAACACACCACATCACCACAAATCACATCACAACACACCACACCACATCACCACATATCACATCACATCAAAACACACCACACCACACCATATATCACATCACAACACACCACAACACACCACATCATGTCACATCACATCACATCACCACATATCACATCACAACACACCACATCATGTCACATCATGTCCAATCATATCACATCACATTACCACATATCACATCACAACATCACAATCATTACATCACGTCACAACACACCACATTACTACATCACAATCATTCATCGCGTCACAACACACCACATCATGTCACATCATGCCACATTACATCACATCATGCCACATTACATCACATCTATGGAAAGCCGTTGGAGACTTTATTCACGTGCCCCAGACGTATGGAATGCAGCACACGTCTGCTAAATTGACCAATCACCGCCTGTTATTTAGCAGGCGCGTGCAAGGTGCGATAGCACACGCCTGTTACTTTATTAGCACACGTGTGCCCTTTTACAGACGGATGCTGTTTACTGCGCATGCGTCTGGAATTGATCGACCAATCAGATACCTTGTTTAATATGGAGTTTAATGTGTGTGTACGGTGAGTGCATGCAGCGCAGACAAGCAAAAATGTGCCGGGCACGTGGTGATCGACGCACGTGGTACTCTTACCGTTCTTAAAAGTATCGACTTTGATTTCTATGTCAGAAAAGAAGTATACATTGTACGAGTACTTCCATTGAGGTTGGAACTTTCTGATGCAAAGAATAGTATGTCAAATTATAAACGAGGTACCGAACTGCTATATGAACGTTTATCCTCCACCTAGTATTGGAGTTTGTAAATACTATAAAGCTAGTCTAGGGTTGATAAAGAAAAGGTAAGTCTAATATCATGAATGGTAGTTTCCAGATTTAAAATCTATCATTCAGAACCTACTCTAATTGCAAATTAGGTGATATACTATGCAACAGTGCCATTGTGATAATGTGCATGATCCAGTGTATATACAAAGTGTTGGAACAACAGAGTAGATCTCTCCCCCTCTTCCATCTCTCCCTTATCTATCTTGGGTCAGTCTGTACAGAGGTCAACCTCACCCGTGGTAGGGGAACACACACATACTCTCTCTTTCTCTCCCTTTCTTCCCCAATATTCTCGTTAATGTTGTGTTGTTGAGCAACACTCTCCATTGGGCTAGGACAGGGGGATTAGTGATAGGAGGCATGTTTGCTTAAGAGCTCAGATTAGAAGTTGGAAACACTGTGAAGAGTTTGCATTTGCTTGGCACAAGGGATTGTCTAACCATTATTATTTGGTAGTTTTCAATCGAATAAACCTGCTCATAATTATCCCATAGGCCTAATTGTATTTAAGGGTTGATGTTTGGATGTTGATTGGCTTATAATACAACATGTATTGCTGTATATTGCATAAGTGGAAGTTATCACATTTCTTAGAGACAATCAATATTCTTTAGTCTATATTTCTTGTCTTGTATATAGTTTATGATTATTCCTTTATATTTCTATGTTATATGTCATATGGGTAGTCGAAGCATAATAATAGTGCAATAATTATAGGTGAATCACATGCAGATTGCAGTATTGATTGATAAGCTCGTTTTCCTAAAACGATATTTACACCTGAGATTATGTATATGTTGTGTGCTGGAGGAATACAACATATTTCTATGTTAGTATTATTATTTCTAAATCTGAGAGGATAATAGATTAGCGCGTTTAGATGAGATTGCCTAGGTACAATGAAGGTTTAATTTAGAGTTAGGGTATAACGAATCACCATCAGGGGCGTCTCCAAAGGGGGGGGGTACGGGGGTGCGACACCCCCCCCCCCCCACCTGTCAGGATATTGTCGGGAAAATTGCGCTGCCGTCGGGAAAAAAGAGAAAAGGGGGAGGGGAAAAAAGAGAGGGAAAGGGAAAGAAAAGAAAAAAAGAAAGGAAAAGAAAAGAAAGAAAGGAAAAGAAAGGAAAGAAAGGAAAAGAAAGGAAAGAAAAGAGAAGAAAGAAAGAGAAAAAAGAAAAAGAGGGAGGAGAGGAAAGAAAAGAAAAGAAAGAAAAGGAAAAAAAGAAGAAAAAATAGTAAAAGGGAAAGAAAAGAAACGTGGGATGAAAGAGAGGGGAAAGAGGGGAGGTAAGAGCCTGAGAGAGGAGTAGTGGGAGTAAAAGAGAGAAGGGGGTTGTTGGGTGGAGTCGTCTCGTCGAGGGAGCAAGAAAGACACGGGTAAATATGCTGCTGTGTCGGGTCAGCTAGCTGTGTCGGTATTCTTGCTCGATCCTCGTGTACTATATTATATCAATGCAGAAGTTTGAAGTCGGTGAGATGTATATTGTCGGTCGGCCGACAAGTTTTTTTCCCTACGAACTGTGACTTTTTATCCGCTGTGACGACTGCGAGAGTGACGACAACTACTATACTTGTATTTTCTCGAAGTTTCACTTTCCTATAATATCAGCTAAAGAAATTTGAGGTTTTAAATTTTCGGGGAAACTGAATTCAAACGAGGTTTAAGAGTCAACAACGGTACGACGAATCGTTTTCCTTTCTCTATATTGTGATGAAACGCCAAAAATTCCGCGCTTTGCTCGGAAGGGGAAAACTTCATTTAGACGAGTCGAGAACGGTACAACGGAATCGTCTTCTTTCTCTAATAATTTAATGAATCGTCTAAGCTTCCGCGCTTCGCGCTAAAGGGGGAAACTGAATTCAGACAATTAGGGCTTATTAAGAGTCGAAAACGGTACAACGAATCGTCTTCTTTCTCTAATAATTTAATGAAACGTCAAAACTTCCGCGCTTCGCGCGGGGGGGGGGGGGGGGGGGGAGAACTGAATTTAGATAAGGATTAAGAGTCGAGAACAGTACACCGAATCGTCTGCTTTTTCTCATAATTTAATGAAACGTCAAAGCTTCCGCGCTATGCGCGGGAGGAAACTGAATTCAGACAAGGATTAAGAGTCGAGCACGGTTCAACAAATCATCTACTTTCTCTAATAATTATTTTAATGAAACGCCAAAGCTTCCGCGCTTTGCGCGGGAGGGGGAGAAACTGAATTCAGACAAGGATTAACAGTCGAGAACGGTACAGCAAATCGTCTTCTTTTCATAATAATTTAATGAAACGTCAAAGCTTTCCCGCTTCGCGCGAGAGGGGGGGAAACTTCATTCAGACAAGGATTAACAGTCGAGAACGGTACAGCAAATCGTCTTATTATCCTAATAATTTAAGGAAACGTCTAAGCTTCCGCGCTTCACACGAGAGGTGGAAACTGAATTTAGATGAATATAGGGCTTAATAAGAGTCGAAAACGGTACGAAAATCGTCTTCTTTTCTCTATATTGTGATGAAACGCCAAAAATTCCGCGCTTTGCTCGGAAGGGGAAAACTTCATTTAGACGAGTCGAGAACGGTACAACGGAATCGTCTTCTTTCTCTAATAATTTAATGAATCGTCAAAGCTTCCGCGCTTCGCGCGAGAGGGGGGAAACTGAATTCAGACAATTAGGGCTTATTAAGAGTCGAAAACGGTACAACGAATCGTCTTCTTTCTCTTATAATTTAATGGAACGTCAAAGCTTCCGCGCTTCACACGAGAGGGGGAAACTGAATTCAGATGAATAGGGCTTAATAAGAGTCGAAAACGGTACAAAAATCGTCTTCTTTTCTCTATATTGTGATGAAACGCCAAAAATTCCGCGCTTTGCTCGGAAGGGGAAAACTTCATTTAGACGAGTCGAGAACGGTACAACGGAAACGTCTTCTTTCTCTAATATTTTAATGAATCGTGAAAGCTTCCGCGCTTCGCGCTAAAGGGGGAAACTGATTTCAGACAATTAGGGCTTATTAAGAGTCGAAAACGGTACAACGAATCGTCTGCTTTCTCTAATAATTAAAGGAAACGTCTAAGCTTCCGCGCTTCGCGCGGGAGGCCTTTCACCCACACCCCCGCGCCCTTTAAGTGATTCGCTTGCTCACTACCGCCCCTCCCTAAAATAAGATCCTAGCTCCGTGTCTGCATTAAAATATATAGCTATGAATACTGACTAAGTTGACGAAGTAATTCGTATATTTGTGTCGTCGTGGAAAATGACCATTTGCGCATACGCAAGTACTATAGATAGTCGATAGGAAAAACAATTTAGCCTTCGGCCCCGGGTTTATAGGGTTAAATTTGTAGATATTGGAAATTTAATTTTGTCGGTAATTGGTGGCTAGTTTTGTCGTTAATCGTTGGCCTCTACACCCCCCCCCCCCCCACCCACTGAAAAAGGTATAGCGACGCCCCTGATCACCATATTGGGTATGAATATGATGTGTATAAGAACAAAACATATATAACATTATCTGTATGTAAGTTTTTATTCGATTTGATAATGAAACTGTTCTTATAATAATGTAGACCATGCATTATGGTTCAAGGCATGCCCACATAGAGAATTTTGTTTTGTTAGGGGTCGGGGCCAAATGCAATGAATTAATGATAATTTATTGCATTTTCTTTGTGTGTTTTTTTATTTCTGGGGGCGGCGACGTACCCTAGCCCCCGCTGTTTACTCGTACCAAAGGAATACTGCGGGGAGGGTGGACCGAATGGCACAGCGTGGTCGTAATGATTTTTTTTTTTTTGGGGGGGGGGGGGAGGGGCAGGATGATGGGTCGCGTACATTATTGGGGCACGCCTTTTTTCTTTATTTGTTCAGAAATGTACGTTTTCAATAAATGTTTTCTACAAATATTCGGGGCCATGTGGCGACTCCCCCCCCCCCCCCCCTGCGCCTACGCCACAGCCGTTGGGGGTTCCCTATCCATTATTTCGCTTTCTTATTATCATTTTGTTTATTGCTAATTTAATTTTCATTTAATTGTTTAAGAAAAGCGACCCTCAACCCATGTTATGAATAGCGACCCTGAAACGCGAACCCCCCCCCCCCCATCAGTCTGACCACGTAGTGCAAGTACATATTACCGACAACTTTCGTTCAAGTAGTGTGTGTTTCACGGGGGGGGGGGGGGCGGTGGGGTGTAACAGCGTTGACATCTAGGAGCTGATGTATCATGTCCCTAACCCACAGCAAAGGAAGGAATCGACAGAGAGGGGGTTGTATGGACTTAAAGGGCAAGTCCACTTCAAAAATTAATAACAAACCAATCAAACTTAAAGTTTGCAAAATCGGATAACTAGTACTCACTCATGAGTCTGTGACGTCATTCAGGCGCGGATCCAGGATTTCTTAGGGGGGGGGCCCAAATTTGAAATTATGCGAGCCAAATATTGGTACGTAATGGTGACCAGCAGTCACGTCATAGGGGGTGGGTACAGGGACGGGCGAGCTTCCCCCATCCTCCTCCACGAAGCGCGGAAGCTTTGACGTTTCAATAAATTATTAGAGAAAGAAGACGATTCGTTGTACCGTTCTCGTCTTTTAATCCTCGTCTAAATTCAGTCCCCCCCCCCCTCCTGCGCGAAGCGCGGAAGCTTTTACGTTTCATTAAATCATTATAGAAAGAAGACGATTCGTTGTACCGTTCTCGACTCTTATTTTAATCCTTCAAAAATATTCTTTGTCTGCTCCTTTTTCTTCCTACGTCCGCGTTTAAGGGAGGACCGCCCCCACTGCCCCACCCCGGCCCCGGAAGCTCAGGGGTTTAAGGCAATAAATCACCGTCAGATGAGCAACTAAGGGCCCGCCTTAGGGCCCTAGGTGGAATCCAGGGTGAAATCTATTATTTTGTGCCACTGGCAGTTAACCATTCTTTCTTTCTTGCTCCCTTTCTTTCTATTTCTCTTTTATATACTCTTTTGTTAAGTGTGTGTGGGGGGGGGGGGGGGGGGGGGCTCGAGGCTCCCGATCCCTGCC